>APFE031442971.1:81919-105848 GCA_000404065.3 Pinus taeda
TCAGCATTTTCAGTTTCCTTAATTGTAGCACAACTTACTATTTTTAGCAGTTTTTCGGGTCCTGAACTTCCGGAGCCGTTTTGAGGCCCTAAACGACATTTTTTGGGGAATCCGGGGGAAACATCAATCCATGCATGTTCCAACAATGATAGTGCTCAGATAGATATTTCTAATGATGTATTGTATGCGTCAAACAGAAATCATATGCCAAAGTTACGACCCCGGGAAGTTGATGTACCAACTTACCCCCAAACGGGGCCCACAGTTTGGCGTTTCATCTCCTAGGGTTAGGTTTTAGAATGTTAAGGGTTTTCCATTGTTTTCTCAACAATAAATAGGCCTTTGAGCCTCATTGTAACACAGTTCAGAGGCATGTAGCCATCACATCTCTTCTCAGAGATAAGCTACCATCGCCCTAGCTAGTTTAGTTCCATTTCTGATTGTAAGTATATTTTAGTATTTTCCATTAATGAAATGAAGTATTATTTCCGCTGCATATTTGTGTATATGGTTATCTCTGTAATTTGTTGCGTTCCTGTTTAAATCCGGATCACTCTGTTGGTCAATAATTCCAATCATTTCTTGTTGACCCTGTTTTGTTTCCTGTAAAAAAAAAATAAAAAAAAAAAATAAAAAAAAATTGGTTTCTCACCATGAATAAGATCTCTTAGGGATGTTACTTTGGAGGGGTGCCCTAGTCCCCTACTATTCCAAGAAAGAAACTTCATCATTGAGTATGTGAGGTACGGAGAGGTGCTCTCCCCCCTTAGTCCTTGTGGATTGTTTCTTTATCATATTGCCCTAGAATATAGGATTCTATAGGGTTGTGGGTGCCCATGGCTATATCTTTCTGAGTGTTCTCATCTCAATGTTGCTTAGCAGATTTCCTACCTGGCCCAGGTTTTTGTAAGAGTCACTGGTTGCTCCATGTTCTTTGGAGGAACTCCTGGTTTACCTAATAGGAGGAGGATCAAGGGAAGTCTGAGAGGAGATAAGCAGAGGTAGAGAGGATTCATTGGCATCAATTTGGACCAAAGGAGGTGGGGTAATATCCGGGGGAGATATTTTTTTTTGGGGGGCGGGAGAGGACAGAAAATGGATTGGATGAAGAGTGGGGAGGGAAGATACGAAGGGGGAGGAAGAGGAGGGGCGAGCTGCATTGGAAGCTAGAGGGCTTACTTCAGGGGGAGCTTTGGCCTTGGGTGCCATCTTCTTTTTCTTAACTATTTCCCATTGTTCATCTTGTGAGCCATTCTCAACATCAACAAGTTTAGTACAGTGATTGGCAAAATGGCCATATTCATGACATACCTTACATTTGAATGGGATCTGCTCGTAATCCTGCTGTTGAATATGACTCCAGTCGTCCACTTTGAGTTTGATGGCTTCGGGAAGGCCATTTCCTAGATCAACTTCAACACATATACGAGCATAGGCTTGCATATTATCTTTTGGTTCGCTGCGATCAATGAATTTGCCAATTGCATTCCCTATTGCTCGAACCGATTCATCTCCCCAGCAATGAATGGGGAGATGAGGAAGTCGAACCAAGACCCGAACAACACTAGGGACGTCCAGTTCTGGGTCAAAATCTGGGGTCCATTTATTGAGATACAGGCCTCTGGAATCCATGAAATAAGGGCCATTCCTGAAGATTAGGTCCTTGTCTTCTCTAGATTCAAAGTGAAAGGTAAAGTACCCTTTCTCGCAAAATCTAATGGATATTTTGCCTTGGATTTGATCAAACCAGTTTCTTTCGACCCATATTTCGACAGTCTTTGGGGATGGCCAGAGGCCCATGAATTGACCAATGAGTCCTTTTTCTACTAAAGAGAGAGCAGCCATGCGGGGAAGGGCTGGAGGGAGATTAACTTCTTGAAGCACATCAAGTTTTTTTACGAACTTGGAAACGTTTGGATGAGGGTGCTGCAGAGGCAAGGATTTTACCAGGTCTGAGAAAGCTTGTTGGGCATCAGCCACCTCCAATGTAGCATCCAGAGGGGCCATGGTAGAGAGCCGAAGGCCAAGGAAAACGCACAGTTGGTTAACCTAGCGAGAGGCAGAGCATGGCTCGCGCGGTGAGAGCAAAAATCCATCTTGCATCTTTAGTCAATGATACTTTGATGAAAAATACGTTCGTTTAAGGGAAAACCATAGTGGAATCACAATGCTTGAACCTATAACTAGTACCGCCTACTCTAATCAGTATTTTATTTTCAGTTCCTTGCTAGCTAAATAGAGTAGAGTAAGGAGGGGAGGAAGATATTAACAAGTGTGTCAGAGGTAAATATAAATATCCTTCTTTGAAGGGACAACCTCTTATGCTCTTAATAAGTCGGGATCCCTCTTTCGCCTCACTAAATCAATAAGTGCCTATGCATAGTTCTCTTAACAAAATGAAAAAATTATAATTATAATAAAAATTTAAAACAAAGGCGAAAGAAGAGAAAGGCTTCTTGTGCAGAGAGGCAAAGCAAGAAACTCCGTCAGGGTACTATCTAGGCTCACTAGCAGTGGAGCAATGTTTGTGTTCCTAAAGTGACGCTGTCGAGGTACTGTCCAGGCCTACTAGCAACAGAGCAACACCACAGATGAAAACTAAGACTTTGGCAATTATTTTCACTTGTGTATCTATATACTCCTCATCCCCAATCAAAACAACTAGTTTGACTTGGCTTGGTTAAGTGTGTCGTTGATGAAGAGAATGGTAAGGACTATATATTTAACTCAAGCTAAGTAAATAAGTTATGGTAATCAACAAATTGAACAACACTTCCTGAAGAGTTAGACCTGTTTTGCATGATACAAGATCCATACAGAAAGTTGGATATCTACTAGTGTGTTGCCAAGTGTTGTAGCTGCTACAACCACCCTCCAAAATTTTGCCTATGATTTCATTTTGGAGCCTTCCCTTTTGTCCACATGAGCTTACCTTTTACTGTCGTCAAGTATTCATGTTGAAACTAAGACTTATCCTTTTATGATGTGCTTGTGTTTGCTTGTTTTGATATTGATTTGATCTGTTTGAGTCACAAGCTAACCTTTTGACTTGACCTTGCAGTTGTCCTAGGCTTGCCTCAAGAAACTACGCAATCATGGAAGGCAAGCCAACCTTGATGATGGAAACTATGCCATCCAAAATGGCAACTCAACCTTGAGCTTGAGAATTGTGCAATCATGGATGGAAGCCCAACACTAAGCTCAGAAACTACACAATCCATCCCTTGTGCTAAGAAACTACGCAATGCACTGAGTCGGGAAGTTGCCTAGTTCCCTAAAATTGTGCAATATTCCTTGGAAGTGTATATGGCAAGTTTCCTGAAAAAGAAAAAGCAAAGAAAAAGGAAAAAAAAGAAAAAGCATCCCTAGAAAATAGGGATTCATTATTAGTTTCCTGAAGGTGGCACAATAGTTATTTTAGAAATTTCCGCCAAGTGTCACTTTTTCCTTTATTTTAGGCATGCACGTCATAAATCCTAATCCACCAAAATATATTTAATTAACACCTCTAGAGCTCATGTGTACCTTCAATCTTGGAGCTCTAACATTCCCAAGGAGATCAAGGAGCCTTTGGTGGAGTTTGCGTCACTTTTTTGGGTGAGTTTTTCTTTTGTCGTCTTTTGCTGCCTTTTCTGTCGCTTTTCACCGTTTCGCTTATTTGAGTGTTGTTTTGCTTGTTTCTCTTCATGGATGCTAGAATTTTAACATATATTATCTTGTAGAAGTGTTGATTCAATTTTTCGTTCACCTTTCATAATTGTCGCATCAATTTTCTTGTTTTTGCACAGCAGTGATTGTCGTTTCAACGACTCTCCTTACATATTTTTTTTTCCTTCTGTTTGTTGAATTTTTGCACTTGATTCACATCAATCTATCCATACATAGTCATATCTACACTTTAACTTGCATTATCACTTAGATCTTCTTATTTCCTACAACCTAATCGGGCAGATTTGCACTTCACTTGGCAATGCACTACATTGCCCAACTGGCCATTGCGCAAGTCCAAGGCTCAAGATGAGAGCTTGGCCTCTACGACTGCGCAATGCATAGTCCCAAGGCTCAACCCTGCCACCTTAGCCACTAAGACTACACAATGTGTAGTCTCTCTCTGTCACTTCCCACGTTGAATTGTGCATTGCGCAGTCTCAAGCCTTATGCTGCATCACTAGCTACTAAAATTGTGCAAAGTGCAGTTCCCTCAGCCAGTCTCCCTCGTTTGATAATGAGAATTGCACAATCTGTCTCATCAGTATGTGTGTTTTCTGCCTGGTCTTACTTTGAAATTTGATTTGCAAAAGCTAATGTAATCTCGCTATGAGTGATTTTCCTCTTGCAGGTATCACAATTGTTGAGAACTTTTATCCATCAGCCAATGTTATCATGACACCTAAGAGAGCTACTTCAAAAAACACCACATACAGCAACATCGGGGAAGCAATTTAGAGTACACTAGAAAACTTGCCAGTATATTCAGACACTCAAATCTTTGTGGAAAAGGAATCAAATCTTACATGATAGAAAGTGAATGAAGTTTTTTCAACAAAAAGCTTCAAAGCAGATCTAGAGGACTTAAAGGTATACGTTAATGTTCAGTGGTCGGGATTACATAGGGTTGCATGAAAATATCCAGTATTCCCATGTGCAGATGTGATCAGATGGATTATTTCACATATTGATGTGAAGACTATGACTTTGAGAAATGCCAGTGGATGAAATCTTGCTACTTTTTTGGCAATAGATTATTGTCTCATGTACCATTTTCCTGAGCCAAAAGTGCTCATGGAATCATAATTTTATGCCACCAACAACTATGTGAGCACGAAAGACATTGTTAAAGGTTGGGTGAAAGAGACATAAAAGTTTCGACAGACACCTACCAATACTTACAGGAAAAAGTCTCTAAGAAGGGCTTATCAACTCTTGGTTATCATAGCTTGCAAAATCTACAGTCAGCAAAGCTCGAAGACATTTCCTGAACGGTGGGAAATCTTTTTGAACCAGGTTGTGAATGAGGGGAAGTCATTGAAATGGTCACACTTTTTGGCTCGATAGTTAAGTATCCATGCAACGAATGCCCAAAATCCTCCCATGGGTAGGCAAACAAGATTCTACATGTTTGCTTTTCTATTGGATGCAATATGTGCACATAATGCATTCCCTAGCATGTATTGGACTTAGACACCACGAGACCCTGTCGTGCATATCTATTACAAATTGCTCTCAGATTGCAGCTATGGAGGAGCAATGGAGAAGCTAACTCACCACTACGTCATTCCGTTATACAAGACGATCTTTGAGGAAGAACCACCTTGCATGTCACATGGGGAAACGGAAGTAGTATTGAAGATCGTAGATTGGTTTGCCTCACTGGATGACACCTTCTTTAGAGTGTTCAACTGTCATAAGTCGTCGCATCTTTTGCCAAGGCATTTCGTCGATAAGCTTGTCATGCAAGACGTTGCATATCATCTCTCCATAGGGTTGTCAACAACTTTGCACAGGAAGAAGAAAGCACCTTGGCCAACTCTTCCTATGCAAATTAGATTGTATGAGATCAAGAACTTGAAGGTCGTAGATACCGAAGGAAAGGAAATAGAGAATTTGCATTGGGTACTTAGGACTTTAACATGTACGATCCTCGTGGTATTTGCAAAGATCACAGTGTGAGAATTCACTTTTAGTGGCTTAGTTGGACATTTCACTAGCCAGAGGAGGATCCATGGAAGAAATATTATAATGCCTCCAAGTCCTTTGAGTTGGTCAGTTTTGCTGGAACTTCACAAGTGACTCCATAGAAGGAAGCTACTCCGAAAACTGTGCCAACGAATGGAGAAACCCCGCACAGGATAAGGGAAAGAGAAAGGTTGCTTATAGTCTGGGGGGAGAACGAAGACACAAGATGAAAGCAGATCCAACTATTATGAAAGTGACTTTAGCATCAGGGGAAAAGAGGAAACATAGGATGTCGAGAGCATAACGGAGGAAGAGGGAAGAGCAGAGGAGATCGAAGGAAGAAAAGTATAAGCAAGAACAAGAAGAGAAGCAAAAGTAGGAAGAAGAAGAGAGGCGAAGTTCAATAGCAAAAGAAACGACGTAGAAACAAGTTGAAGAGCAAGGACAAAACCAACAACTAAAGGAGGAGAGCAGACAGATATAGGCCCAGGAGATTGCTCAGTAGATTGAAGAATTGATTGAGATTGTAGATATGGACGAGGAATTAGAGCCGCATAATCATGATGTTGACTTGATGCCTAACACACAACAAGTCACTTTTTAGTCTCCACCACCTCTAGTAGTAGATTCAACTCCAAGCGAGGAAGAGGAAGTCCTTCCTCTTGATGATGATCCGATTATGCACATGTACAATCTGTCATACGCTGAACTTTAGAAGAAGATTGTACAAGCATGTAAGAAGCATTTTCCAGATGACCTCACATCTCCTGCATTTATTAGAGAAAGGGTGATTGTGGCAGACACTAGGAAGAATCCCAATGCCATTGTGGTAGCCAACTTGGCCTTCGCGGGTGCAACAAAGTCAAATATTGAGTTTTTGATGGCCAAGAATAAGGAATTGGCAAAGAACTTGCAACATGTAAGGTAAGAGGTTGAAAAACTCCAAGCAGCAGCTCAGAACGTAACTTCCGCACAGGTCCATTTGGAGGAGCTAAAATCAATGATACTTGGCGAACTATCAACACTTGGAGAGACCATGTGAAATCTCTATGAGAAGCTTGTTACTGTGCATAAGGCAGTTGTCCACTTGCATGAATTGCAACAGAAGTGCCAAGATTTTTTCAAAAATCTCAAGGCTGTACAAGCAGCCATTGTTGTCGTGCATGAATGGTCAATGCGATATAAGCGGGCACTGCGTGAAATAGGAAAGAAAGCAAAGCATGAGGCAGATTTGGAGAAAGCAAAGGTTCATATACTCATCTAGAATAATAAGAAAATCATTCATTGCTAGCATTCAGGTCTCATACGCATGATTGTATAACAACATGGATTTCTTGGTGAAGTCCCATAGGATCCCATCAGTTGGCTCGCTCATGAAATCCAAACACAGGAACCAAGTCAGGCATGAGATAGATGAATATTTGGAGCATTGCAAACAGATCACCACAAAAGAAGATCTTGAAGTGAACAGAGAAAACATGCATAAGTATATGGGTGGTCTTGTCCAAATTAACACGATGTTGCTCATGATAAAGACATAAGTATAGACCAGTTCAAAGTCAATATACCTAGATGACATGGAGACTAGAGTTTGTTTCCAACCAGATATCATAACACAGTACATAGCTTGGCACCATTACATGACCGAGACACATCAAGTGGAAGTTGTCGAGCTAGAGTTGCCCCAAACTCAAGCATGATAATGTTTTGTCTTGATAGACTATCTATTGGGCTCTACCCAATTTTTTTCATAGGGGTATGAGTAATTGTAATATTCTTTTGTAAATAATTTGTAATTGGAATTCCAAGTGTCAATATTGGAATGTGAAGAGTCATGATGTAATGTAATGGGTCGTTATGTAAATAAGTTGAAGAGTCATGGGGAAGTCCCAAAGTCACAAAGGGGAGTTGAAGAGTCACCCTATATTGTTATAAATATACCCTCATAACTCATGTAAAGGGCTTTTGGGAGACAAGTTTTTGGCTAGGCTTAGGCTTAGAATCAGGAGCTTGGGAGTTTTGTGAGAGCCTTGGATTCTCTGTAGCATAGAGGAAGTATCTCTCTTTGGAGGAGAAGGTGATGTTGACTTCACGTTCCACTATTGCGGCTAGTGGTTTGTCAATGGTATAAGTATGATTGGAACTTTCAATTTAATAAAAGCTTATAGCTCACACATTTTCAAGCATATATTGTGAATATAGTAGGACTATTCTTGTTGTATTTGTAATGTATGTGATTTAACTTACATCTATGCTTATGAACTATTTCATTTGCATTGGTACGAATCTTGTTGAATGCATGTTGTTGTATTATTTCATCTTTGTTAACTTGTGAACTATTTCACATATTAGCTTGTGATGTCTTTATGCTTGTGTGTCTGTTTCAAGCTGTGTACTATTACAGGCTTTTAAAGGGTTCACTCATTTTCCCCTCGTGTGTTAGAACCTTCATGCATCACACTTGAATTTCCATAAGGTTACACACTTGCTCTCACCAAAGTCACCATGCATCATTGTATATGTTATTACAGCCAAGGCACGTCATTAAAATCCACTGCATTAGCAACTTGCTTATATTTCGGATGGGACTCCTACACCAAATGGTGTGAGGTCTAATTGAAAATTCATATCAAGGAGATCTCCTAAATGTTGGCAGGTCCAACACCGTCAACACAACCCTACAAGTAAAAGGGTCCAAAGGCTCCATCAAAAGGAGATTAGGATGAAAAGTGATATTTTCATCAATGGCTTTGTTCTTTATGTGTTAAACCTCCTTAGAATCTAAAAGGCAAGTCTTAATAATGTTGTTTGTGTCATCCAATGTGGATAGTCACTACCTTATGGTTGTCAATTCCTTTGTCTCATGAGGAAACCGTAGCTAGACAACAACCACAAAGCACACCCTATCAAATCGATAAGCTCCAACAAGCAAACATCTGATAATCAATAGGGCCTTCCAAAAGCGAAAATTTTAGGGTGATGAAATCACCAAAACCTGGCTAGCAAATATGTAAGAGACATTCATGGTAACTTACATGTAACAATCCTCATTGGTGTAAGTATCCTCACAAAGATAGGAATCCTTGAGGGGGCCTAATAAGGATTTGATGTCTACCTTTGGTATCATTAGAATTTCCCTCTTGTAGTCACATGTGTGATTCCCTAGGAATATTCACCATGAATACCACTATCGAGCATAACAATAATGTGTTAGGATCACACATATGAAAAGAAAAACCAAGTCTAAAGTCTCAAGAAGTGATTTTCCCTATATGACCTAACACTTCAAGAAACCCTTGTACACATACTAATCTAATGAACATAAAAAAAAAGTTGAGAGGGGATATCGCTCCACTTGCTTTTAGTGAGAACTCATGCTTAACACCCGTGTTAGAGTTGCTTCCTAGCAAGCACTCCTTGCCACCAATGGACTTTTACACTAATTAATTAACTCTCCAAACCCTACTACCAAGGCTCTAAGTTCTATTCTATGTTAGTTTGCTAAAAAGAAAAAGAGGCTAATGGATTTTAGATTAAACATTATTTCTCTTAATTGGTTTTTGGTTACTTAAGGGTATGGAATGGACCAAACGATGCTTCAACTCTTTTCAAATCTAAAGAAAAATCAAAATATGAAGATGCATAGGAAGTCAATTTCTCCTTTTGTTGAAATATTGCTCACGCGGAGAAGAGTGATTTTTCCTTTTTCACTTTTGCAAATAAAGATGTAGCAATCACTTCTAAACAAAACTATCAAAATAGAATCATTCACAAATTTTGTAATATTTCAAACCAACTCCAACACATAAACTTTCTTTGAAATATCAGTAAATGCCTAAAAATGATATGAAAAGGGTTGGGTGGTTTTGACATCTTAATCTACAATGGATTCATTACAACCATCATTTCATTCTACAAACGTAATCCATCTTTGTTCCTCCATGTATATCCACAAACATTAAACATTGTGTTGGGAATAAGAGTAGGTGGGTTGTTAGACCTCCTCCATCATGGATGTTTAACCATGATAGCGTCGAAAATAATTAAGGGACGTGGCTGCCAAGGGAGGTAGGGCATTGATGATACACCCACTTGGCAACTGCATTAGAGACAATTTCATGCACATACATGAGGTTTAATTACACTAGTTTTTGTTTGGAGATAGAGTTCAACAATCTAGCCCTCTAGGTATCATTATCGTGCACATGAGAGCTATGACGATAGATATCTTATGGTGACGAAAGGGTTAAATCTTTGGATAATTGACATCATTAAGAGGTTTTGTGAAAGAAAACATGTAGTATTTTGACATTATTGCTCTTTGAGTACTTGTTTCTCTTGGCTTTTCTATTCTTTGTTGTTGTTAAATGGTCACAAGACACACCTTTCCCTAGATGGTGGTAACATTAAAGTCATTTTAACTCTATGTTTCTTTGATTTGACTCGAAGAAGTATTGTCTTTCTTTGGTATTACCATGTGGTTTTGGTCTCTTCATGGGTCTTAGTTTCAATTTTGGATTTATGTGGGAAAGCACAAACTCTACTCTTGGTTTCTAATAAAGCTTTATTTGCCACTTCCTTTTGTTTCATACTCAGGGGTGTCTTTGGATTTCATCCACCCTCAGGTCTCTCATCCAACTTTGTATCCTATGTGGGTTTTAGTCTTGACATTGTTTACCCACAAAAACTTGATAGTCTCCTTCTTAGTTGTTAACAATTCTCCTTCTTTCATCTAGCCATGCTTTATTTTTTAGGGGTGTCTTGGGGTATTGTATCCCCTTTTGTCTTTTGGCTTCACATTGATTTCCTCGTGATTTCAATGGTTTTATATTTGAGACTCATGAAGTGTATTATTCTCTCTACTGCATTTGGGCTTCATCCCACCCTGATGTCTCTCAACAAATTTTGTTTCCTCCATGGGTCTTAATTCAACAGTCTCTACCTATAGGAGCTTGATAATACCCTCCCTGTTTGTTAACAAAGCTCCGTGTTTTATCTTCCCATGGTTTCTCTTTCCTGAGAGTTGTGGGATATTGTATCACCTTTGTTCTTTGCCTTGGCATTGGTTTCCCTAGTGATTTCAATGGTTATATCTATAAGGCTCACGAAGTATTTTGTTCTCTTTTATGTTTGTAACCTAGGACCCTCTACTTATCTCTTCATCCACAACTCCCTATCAGTGTTGTTTCCCACCCTTTGTGACAAGATACGAGCCCTTCTTGCATGCCACCATTACCTATGAAGAAGAAAAATCATAGAACGAAATGTGAGGTGGCTAACCAACTTCAAATAGTACTTAAATAGTGGTAGAGCATGTACACATTCGTAGGCTTGTCCCACAAACAAGTGGGTTTCATATACCAATTTGGTGTTTTGCTTGGTTGTGACCTCAAAATACGATTATTAATATTATTATTTATTAACAATGACTTTGAGATTCCAACCATCTAACCTTAAAAAACAAATAAAAAATAATACAAATTTACAAACTGCATACCTATCATTATATGGGTACCAACATTTATACACACACTTTATATCATTTTAATATCGTATATACCTACTAACATTTATACACACTTTATTCCCTATTTTTTTTTTTTATAACATTGATGACATAATTTCTTTTATTTTATTTTATCATAGATAAGATAAGATAAGATAATTATAGTTATGTCCAACTAATGACCACAAAGTAGGTCAAAGGGATTGTTGAGTACACTGATGTATATACAAAGCGGGAGAACCAAACGGTCTCCTATAAAAGATACAATACATAAAGTGTAAATCAAAGATACAATGCATGAAGTAAATCAACATATGGCCCTAGCGGAGAAGATCCAAGAGCTAATAGGTCTAAGGATTAGACCCATCTCTCCTAACATCTGAGGCTGAATGAATAACATTAAAGAAACTCAACAAAGTCTGTTGGCCCGATGAAGAGCTGATGGCAAGTGCAAATTGTCCACTAAATTGTATCCTGGGGGTGTTCACATGTTGTTGAATGCTAGAGGACCTAGTTTGTCTCCCAAGAGCAGATTTGAGGTGAAACTGCCACTGCGATCTCGTGTGGTAGGGTGAGGTCCCACAGATCCTCAATGATCTGGAGTCTAGATACGTACTGGTATCAATCGATCTCTTGGTGCCCCTGTCTGAAGGTAGTACCCTAAAAAATGCCATGATCCTCTGTGTGGGGTCTAGTCTGATGGGAGGTTGAAGAATATGTGCTCAGAACCTAAGAGCCTCCTGCATATATAGGGCCAAATATATCTGATCAGGGTACCTGAAAAAGTCAGCGAGGGTTCGAGAATCTCTGAACAAGCAGTGAAACCTTCCTCTGATCTCGTAGTAGACAGGGAATCCAAGGATGAAGTCCACCTCGGTCTCCACTTCCTGTAAATGACATACTTGGCAGAGTCTATCTTGTCTATCATCTAGTGGTTTGTCTCTACTCGAAGTCTATGAGAACCTACTCTGAATTGGCCTAGAGGAATGCGAAGAGGATGCATCCAATGGTGAAACGTATACCGAAGTCGAACAATGAGCCCGTCTCTCAACTCCAAGAAGTGCTCAGCGTAGAAGGCCATCTTTGGGCGCAACCCTCCTAGAGGATTGACCCAGGTGACCTGGATAAACTGCCTGTAGATGTCCTCCCTGATGATCTTGTTTAGCTCTTGTCTAATAGGTAAAAGAAGACCAAGAGCATCTAAGGAATATCAGAAAGGAGGGAGACGATCCAACTTAATTCCCACTGACTATAAGAGGTTTGAAACTCTTGTAAACCAACATCTGGCTTGGCCTGAGGGAGTAGAATGGGCAATAGTCTCAGAACAGCAATATGCCAAGTAAGGATAATGGTGCCCAATCTTTATCGAGTCTACCAAGCCCTGGACACGATGCAAGAATGAAACCAATCTGAAGACCGTATCAAGCCGCAAGGGTTGAGCTCCAAACTCTATAAGGATGATGTGTTGTGGCACTGTCAGTTTGCACCTAATGATGTGATGAAGAAGAAGAATCTGGACTCTCTCAGCTGAAGCCTAGTCTAACTCAAGTAAAGATGGTCCCCAAATCTCTGAGCCATATAGTACAGTTGGACAAATCAAGGTGTCTATGAGGCTCATCTTGGACGAGATGTCCTGGAAGTGATGTCGAAAGCATTGTCTCTCGAGAAGGACTAAGGATCCATATCCTTTGTTGATCCGAGGCCGAAGTGCTAGTTGCAAACTGAAGCAGGGACCTCAGAATTGCACCCCCAAGTAAGTATACATGTTGGTGATCTCAATCTCCTCCCCTCTGTATAGAAAGTGAAGGTTTGAGGTTTTCTTCACCCCATTTAAGATCATAACCTTGGTTTTACCCAGGTTGACTGTCAACTGTCGATGGTCACAAAATAGAGCTAAGGCATCCAGCTGTCTCTGTGGAGTAATTTGACATGACATAAAATTACCAACTATGAAGAGGGGTTTAGGGATGAAGCCACTTGTGGGGATATAAATTATCACAAAGGATGTCCAAGCTTATCACAAACTTGATAGCATCCTCCTAATGAGCAAATTCGTTTTATATTCAAACAAAATTAAAATATGTACGAGTGAAAAACAAATCTCCTTATACCACAAACAAAAAAGTTTCCTACTCCAATTTGATTTCTAACCATGACAATAACCTTAAAATTAAATAATAATAATAATAAATTATTTATTAACACTATCCTTAAATAACCATGACAATAACCTTAAAATTAAATAATAGTAATAATAAATTATTTATTAACACTATCCTTAAATCCAAAACATCTGAAATAAATAAAATAATAACACAATTTAAAAAACTATGTACCTATCATTTATTCTTATACAAATATTAAATATACATACCAACCTATCATTTTATTCTTATAAAAATATAGCTATATACATACCCACATTTATACTCCACTTTTGAACTTTATTCATGCTTTCTATGTTTGTTTTCTCACTTTTGAGCTTTTGAAAGTGTGGAAAAGCTCAATGGAAACGCAATACAATTGAAATTCCTTCTATAGGAGGATGATTTGCGAACCCCATTTACATTCTTAATTCTACAGCTGGGAAGTTTGCGATTTCGTGTCTCTCTCCCCTCCATATCAATCAGGTGTGCAATTGCGATCCTTATTCCATAATGTTATATATGTAATTTCTCAATTATCCTATCCTGTGGGCTCCGAAAACTGCTCCCCTCACAAACGGGAAACATATTTCAGGCTTGGGGAGCAGATACAAGCTTTGTAAGAAATTCTAATAATAGTAATAGGTCAATGTTGGCACCTAAGTGCTCCAGATTATCACTATTCCCGTCCTCTTATCCATTATTATGCTCGCCTCTGGCGGTGTCGTCCACTGGGTGTGCCATTTTTCAATGCCACACCTTGCATTTTGCCAGATTTAGAAGAAGGGTTTCGCCCTTGAAGTTAAGTAAGTGTGTATATTCATTTGGGTATTTGGGCGTTTCAGGCAGGCGAAGCGGGGATTCAATGGATTCTTTTAGAGGGCATTCCACAAACAAGCTTGTTCCTGTTTCAAGCATGGAAGATACACAGGACTCTGATAAGTCAGCAGCCCCTCCTTTGCAAGACGATGGTACATGTATTTTACTTCTTGGCGCCCTTTTGGTTGATTGTTAAATTTTCAATTAAGGTCATTGGCGTAATGAAATTTATGATCATATTATTGGGCGTATTTCCATCATGTGAGTAGCCTTTAGTCTGCAACGAGCTCTCTGCCGTCGCTCATGCCAATCTTGTGACGAGAATGAGGTTTCCTCAATACGTTTAGTTTATGCTTTTTCACTTTTGTCTTTCTGAAAGAAAAAAGTTTATTGATCACTTAAAAGACTAATGACCTGACAGCTTCCCTGAAAGTCTATTGACAACTAAAAGGGATTAATTCTCTTGCAGCTTCATTGATATCTCATAATTAGATTGTTAGGTAAATAGTAATATTTTCGTGGAATGAAATCTTTGACGAGGGATATGCTGCTTTGTTTAAAGTGATTGCAATTTATAAACTATCATAATGACATGGAGGGTGGTTAACAAGGGATACGCTATTTTGATTTCCAATAAACTTGTAATTTAAGAGATATCAGCATAATGACATGGAGGGTGGTTAACAAGGGATACGCTCTTTTGATTTCTAAAAAACTTGTAATTTAAGACATATCAGACACCGGACACAAGGCAGGAAGACCTACAAAGCATAAAGGCATCTTTAAACAATGTTAGTAACAGAGTAAAGGACGATCGACATCTCATTACATGAAGACTCACACTCAAAGTCAGCTTTGAGATTGGCAAAGCTTACGATATATGTAATACTTACATAAACCACTCACTTTTAGAAGCTTTGGAAGAACATGGCACAAATTAGGGTACCTGATACATACATCCCTCCCCTTTCGTGTAACAAATTCGATGAATTCAACTCGCCGACACGCTAATTTATCATTCCCTCAAGTTGAACTTGCCTGGGACACTTGTTCTTTGCCCTTGCGAAGGACGAGTTCCAATGCATTAGTCTTGCAAGCGGAAAAAAATCACTCAATAGAGAAATAAAGGTGGGTTTCTGCCCCCATTTAACACAAATTTTCACATAAACCCTAGTAGAAAAGTAAAATGAGATTATTTGTTTTTGGTGTATCTATAAGTTGTGATTATTGTCACGTTTATAATTTAATGAACAGCAATATTTTTCAATGATTTGATCAATATTATGGTTTAATTTCTTATAGTGTATTATTGACGCTTTTGTGTTTAGTCATTGATGAATGCCTGTTTGAAAATTTTGTTACTTTTTAATTATTTCTCTCTATACACATATCGTCCCGTGTCTTATTTAAAGTGTCTACATGCCCCATGTACAATACATTTTGTTACTTTTTAATTATCTCTCTATAGTGTCTACATGCCCCATGTACAATACATTTTGTTACTTTCTAATTATTTCTCTCTACACACATATCGTTAGTGTCAACATGCCCCATGTACAATACTCAAATTGTCCTATTGTTGTGTCAGGGGATTTAGTCAACAAAGATTTAGAAGTGACCATTATGTCAACAAGAATAATTAAATTTTAACGATGCACAAAGAATTTAGCTTTAACATAGTTACTCAAAGACTTGATTGAAGAAGGAAGAGGGCTTTGTTAGGGTTTGACTAGGCTTTGAGGCTTAGAGGGTTTATTAGGTTTGAAGTTGAACCCCCTTTTGTCGATGGGCTTCTTTGCTTGACTATTATGTCTTCGATTGCACTTGATTTTCTCATTGGTAGGATTTTCAGTTTTGTCGATAGGGTGTTTTGTTGGAGATGCCTCCTTCAAAAGGATCTTCCATTGGCATGACCTTTGTTAGTGGGTCCTTTTGCTAGCAGGTTTTTTACTAACGAAACCAACATTGATGGGGCCTTTTCTTGCTTTGCCTTGGACATTTGGTCTTTGGCCTTACCTTCTTTTCCTTAGTCAATTTTTGTATCAATACTTATGATTTATCCAATATAGGATCCAAATTTTGAATTAGACCTCTGGTTTTTGGAGGTTTTTTGTTCCTTCAAAGACTTAGTCTACCTTTCAAGCATTTAGCCTTTTATCGTTTCCTTTTGTACACAAATATGATATAAATTAGGGGCTCACCTTTGTGGGTCTTGCCAAGTTCTTGTTGTTGATTGAAGTTTTGCTAAGACTAGCTAGTGCCTAAAGGTGCTTTCGTGTTTCAACCTTTGTTGGTCTTCTGCTCTTTTCGAAATTTTCCTTCTTGTTTGACTCAACTTTTATTGGAGTTTTTTGTCTTATAAGTTTGCCTATGTTGAGTTTCCTTATTGTGAAGGCTTGCCTCTCTTGGAGTTTGCCTTCTTGCGATAAATTACCTCTATTGGAGTTCATGTTATTTTATGTGTTGCACAAATATCTCTCTAGGATATGTAATATCCCCAACTCAAACCATGAAAACTAACAACAAATCAATTATCTGTTCCATGGCTTACCCAAGAGGAAAAAGATGCAGAGCCACATTAGGTTTGGGTGCATGCATGTGGATTAGTGCACATAGATAAGATTGGACGTGACTGAGAGTTATTTGGAGCGCATGCATGAGTGAACTAAAGATCACTGGGTTGCTTAGACTGATTTAGGAATGAGTTGGCACTTTTCTTGGAGTTAACTATAGCGTATGCATGCATCGGGAAATAACTGAGAGTGTAGTCCAGTCTACTAGGCACATGTATTTTTCTTTCCCACTTCACACAATTTGACATGAGTTAGATCTAGAGTATCTCCACTAGATTGAGCACATACTTCTTCTCTCCACTTCTACTTCAGTTGAATTCAAGTGTACTCCCTTAGCCCTGCGCATGGACATCTCACCCTAATTCACCATTAGTTAACCGAAATGCATGGAAGAGAACTCCAAGAAGATTAGTGAGTTAACAATGCACATCTCCTTTAAACCTTCTCTTAACTCCAATACTTGAACACTTCACTTTGGGTCGTCCTCAAGTTGACAAGGCACACGTGCACATCAACTTGAGTCTCACTAATGCGTATGGGTTGAAGACATAATCTTGCATGGATAATTCAACTTCCGTAGTTGATAAAAGGAGAAGGTCGCTTTGGTAGTTGTGTGTTTTCTATTCTATGCAATTTTGGGCTTAAGGTTTGACAACCTTGAGTATCCTTGGTTTCAGAGAGACATAACCTGCCCCTAGTCACAAGGGTGTGTTATGGTGGAAGAGCTTTGGTTTGTGAGACCCTAGCACATCATCTTTTTTGGGCTGCAATCATTCATCAGGCTTGGAGGTTGGAGGTTGGTTTGGAGACAAAATTCAGGGGACAATTTTAGATTTGTGTTTATTTTAGCAAGTAATCTTCATATTTCTAATTTATGATTTTTAAATGCAAATAAGATTTCAAATTCTATTGGGCCCTTATTTTGGAAATATTGTCATTTTTTTAGTATCTCTATTTGGGGATATTATAGTGGTATCAGAGTTGCAAGACTTGGCAGCTTGTTTGGATTAACTCCAAAGCATGGTCATAACCTAGAAAAATGGGAAGAAATAATAGCGGGAAATGATCAACCATCACCATAAAGTGGGGAAGAAGAAAAACAAATGTTTGCATAAATGTTAAATTATCTACAAATGAAAAATCGTTATTTGAGTCAGATGGCTCAAATCACAACAAATGGAAGAAATCTGGTGCATACAGAGGTAGTGGAAAGCAACAAGGTGGAAGAAAACATTGACCATTCTTCCAACAAACCTTCAAGTTCAACACAATCTAGACCTTTCATGTCTACTTTTATACAAGAGGATAAGCCTACATAAGAGGAACCTATGGAGAACAATGAGGACGCTGAAATATTAGCTAAGTATCAAGCTTATGGGCATTTTCAATCATCCAACTCTTTGAAGGACTACTGGGAGGTCACAAAGCGCACAAAGCCAAAGCAAAAGCAAAAGCAATGGAACCAAGGGAAGCAAAATTATGGGTTGTAGAAGAGGTTGGGATGTATATCCTTACCAAGTTTTGATGGATTAGCCAAATGTACAACTAGAACTTGGATTCATAAATTGGTTACTTATCTTGCCATAAATCAGATGACGAAAATTGAGGCCATCAAGTTTGCTACCCCTTTCACCTTGAAGGAGCTGCACATGAATGGTGGTATCACAATTTAATGACACAAGGACATGGTGCAATAGTCTCTTATGATCAATTTTGCACTACATTAATAGAGTGGTTTGACGCAAGGATTTTGAGGCACACTACAAAGAGTTGTCTCATTTGAGATAGGTTGGGACACTTGATGCATATATTTCAGAGTTTTAGCGGTTGTCAATCATGGTTACTAATGTGACTGAGAAGAGATTGATTTCTTGGTTCATAGACGGCTTGTCAGAACCACTAAGAGGTTGGGTCAAAGTTTTTGATTCGCCAACTTTGAAGGATGCTATTAAGCATGCAAGGAATATGGAGTTATCCACACCTTAGGGTAGGTTTCTTAGCAAGTTTCCACATAGACCCTTGTTGCAAAGTTGGTTGTAAAGGAAGGATAAGCTGCCAGAGTATAATAGACCTACGGGTGAGATGTCTGGCCAATTGGTGGTGCGCCTCGTGATTTGAGTGATGAGTTGAGATGAAAAAGGCTTTGCTTTGATTGTCGTGAGCCTTGGCACCTGGGCATAAGTGTAGAAGCGGGGGCAAGGCCCATTGGATTGAGGTCTTTGAAGAGCCTAGTGATGATGAGTTAGAAGAGACATAGGTTCTTGATGTGCAGCATGAGCAGATGGATGGAGAGGCAGGTACATATGAGCACTTGAATGATTTGGAATAGATAGATGGTGCATTTGCAACCCTCACTTACCATTTTTCATTATGATGCTTTTAGGGTAAAGGTTGTTATACAGGGGCAACAAGTTGTTGTGTCGATTGATAATAGGCCACCCACAATTTCATTGATTCGTCCTATGTGAAGAAGCGGGGTTTGCAAGTTGAGGAGCATGATGGTTTTCGGGTGTGTTGCTGCACAAACTAGCATGCCTAGTTAATAGGCTAAAGCTAGAGGGCACAACAACAATTTGGGACAAAGGCCCACTGTCACCACAACCTATGTCCCTTTCTCTTCTCAGATTTGTTGAGAAATCAATGCTAGTAGGATTAGGGTTGGATTTCTCTTTCTTGATAATTACTTGTGAATTATGTTGGTTTATTTTTACTTATTTGTTATATTATCTTTCATCAAGCAATTACCAAACTATGTGTGCATGAAGATCACAAAAACACAAGACACAAGATGTAGGCACTATTCGAGGGCAAAACCCCTATCTAGGGGTAAACCTAGTCAAAATCTGTTCCTTCAATAATTTTCCTTGAGACTCTTCAACGTAGACAAAGACCTCCTCCACACCAAGCCAACCTCTCCTTCTTCGATCCAACCTTCGACCGAGTAGCAACAACACTTCGACCCTAGCAACTTCGACTTGGCAGCTTCCGACATCAACACCAACAACTTCGACTTGGCAGCTTCTGGCATCATCAACAACTTTGACTTGGCAACTTCCGACATCAACAACAACTTTGACTTGGCCGCTTTCGACATCAACAACAACTTCAACTTTGACAAGGAGACTTTGATCTCCTAAACTAGCCCGCATGTGAGAGAGAGAGAGAGAGAGAGAGGGAGAGAGAGCAACTTTGACTTGGCAACTTCCGACATCAACAACAACTTCGACTTTGACAAGGAGACTTTGATCTCCTAAACTAGCCTACACGAGAGAGAGAGAGAGAGAGAGAGGGAGAGAGATACCAAAACTTTGATTTTTCCCTTCCCTTCCTTCTTGACCAAAATCGCACTCCTTTTAGCCTTTTTCTTCACCTTCACACTTTCCCAGCTTCCATCTTCAGATATTGAACTATTTGAGAGAGAGTGAGATGCTCGAAATGAAGTCAAACTGCCTTGTATATATAGCTTTCCAATGAGGTCAAATTACCTTCCTTGAGGCTAATTTGGTGTGGAGGTTACATAATTATTTTTTGACTCAAAAATAATTCTTTTTACAACGTTCGAAAGCCCAAGAAGGGTCTCATAATATATACAATGACTTTAATAACTCTTTATTAATCCTAGGAGTCCACAATGGGGACTTTGACTAATAAAATGATGATCCAAGTATGAAACCCATTCTTTAATAAGTCATTGTAACAATAATAAAAATTCTTTTGACAAATACATTTTATGAAGACCGAACCTAGTTACATTTTTCAACAAGATTTTCATCGATGGGAGGAGTCCTGGTATGGAGGAAATCACTTAGGATGATAGGATCAATGATAAGATGCAAAATGATTTCCAAGGCCCATTCAAGGAGAGGCTCCATTAGGTTCAAATGCTTCACAAGAAGCTGAAAGTCTCTCCAAGAAAGACCTATGAAGGATGACTAGACCTTGGGGATCATGAATGTTCAATAATGATGATGATGAACCGCATTAGTTGGTTCGAAACGCGACAACAAATAATACTCTCATGTGATGGATTCTGAAGACATTTCTCAAAATAATGAGTGCCTAAGATCAAGACTTCCAATATTCCTCACTTGTGATTAATATGTCTATACTAGGGTTCAAAATGAGGCAAGGATGGCTCATTCAATGGAAAGATTCAATCAAAGAATGAGCTTTGGGAGAAGGTAGGATAACTTTCCATGAGAATCTTCTTGAGAGAAATACTATAAGAGACCTATGGTTGAGAGATACATCGAGGTAAAGGCTCCAATGAGTAACACATGCAAAAATTTCCAATAATTTCAATCATTCTACTAATTCTCATTAATTAGGGCACGTTATTTCCCCATAAGAAAATAATTCCTTGCATTAGACACTTGTTAAAATAAAAATATAGCATTGTAATGCACTTACAAGACAAAGAAGAGTATATCCATCCACAATCTTGCCAAAGAAAAGCTCCAAGAGAGATAGTGAAAACTTTCCACACATCAAAATGCATTTAATCATCCAAATCATTCCACAACTTGCAGGTCCGAATTCTTTAGAGAGAGATATCCCAAATCCAAGATGATGAGGAATATGAATGGGGTGTGATCAATTTAAATGAGCCTCTTACAAATTCAAATGGTCTAATTTGCCTAACAAACCCCATAAAATGACTCTAATGTGCAAAATAACAATAAAATTGGTGACAAGCCCACCAAATAACTCCAAAAGTACAAAACAAGCTTTCATAATGAGGCCGAAATGATATAATCATGGTGCAAAGGGCCGTTGGAAGGCCAATATATGTCCCTCATGTGCCGAAATGAAGAAGACAGATATCAAAATCATGGCCAATGGATTGGCCCCTTGGTTTCCAAGCAAAACATTCCTGGTGCTCCCAAGTGGTTGTGGGGGCACAGTGAATGGTCTCATGGGTCTCCAATTGGATCAACATTTCGATACTCCATCCATAAGAGCTATAATGATGATATAAGCCCTCCCATATCTCGCTAGGTGAGACAGAACCCTATTTGGGCCCTGGATCATATGCTGGGTGTCAAGTGCAAGTATGTAGCCGACTAGGCAATGTGGTCCAAATGCATCATCATCTCTGCATGAGTGGGGCACGAGCAAGCCAAAATGTGGTGCTAAAGGATCCCATGGTATGGCAATCAATGCTTTGCTGTGGAGGAGGCCCATGGCTCTCAATGCTCACGTTACAAGTGCCATCATGATCCCTGGGAGGGCTTGGATCCCATATAGGGAGGCCAAATCCAAGGCGAAGACCCACATGCAATCATGTATAAGATCCAATGTGTCTCGTCACCTTCCAGTACAACAATTCATTAGTGCAATTGAGTAAATGAGCTTACAAATCAGGGGCACAAGTGAGCACTTCGAAGTGGCATGCCCTTCCATAATGGGCTTTAAAATGTATAGGTGTCCCCAGGATCAAGAGGGAAGTTAAGAAAGGACCCTATTATGTGGTTTCTAAGTGAGTGGCAGGTCCATAGTACATTTGTCAAATGGCAGGTGTCATGTGACATAATGGTGGAACGGAGTGGGGTAGCAGGGAAGGCTTCAAGCCACATGCCATGGTACAAGGGTAGCCATAATGGGGAAGCCCACACATGGGTGTATAAATGTATGAGGGAGCAATCTTGGTACATGAGTTACCCTGATCTTTGTTTTTCCACCCTTATTCATATGCCTTTTATTGATTTTGCTTTCTGATAACTGCTCGGGGCTCTAGGGAATGTGTATGATTTAGTAGTAAATACCCCCTTAAGGTTGGGTAATTCATCGTCCACCAGGGGTTGAGACAATCATGAGTTCCTTAATGATGCAGGGGACTCATATAGGGGCCCTAGGAACCAGGGTGATGGCCATGATGATAGGGGGTAGAGGTCATGTTTGGCTTTTGCCCACGCACTAAATTTTTATGTCCCAACCATCTTTTGCATTTTATGGTACATTTCCTGTCGTAAGTGGCCAAATTATGTTGTTAACTTTCTTTAAGCTGCATCAACCACTGGGGCATTGTTCTAGGCCTGACCCAAAGTGTGGACAAGGGGAGGGGGAGGCTAACTCCTTATGGACCCAATGGACAAAAGTGGACTCGGATGGGAAATACATGGAAAGGGCTTATAATGAGTAGAGGGGAGTGATATATGTGGTGTTGAGAAGTGAGACCACACAACCAAAATTAAGGTTTCCCATGTAGTACCATTCTTGAAGCTAGTAGCCAATAGAGGAGATCCCACGGGACTGGGATACAAGAATAACCACCAAGTTGGGACTAGGAAACAAGAGTAAGACCAAACACATTCTTTCTGTCGAATCCCCCCACTAATCTATGTCCAAAAGTGTCCATGATAAGCAAGCAAAAATACCTAATTACAAAATGAAAAGCCATACCTTCGGGGTTGGAAGGCCCACCTTCAAACATATGATCATAACAGATGGTTGAGGGCACATAATAGCTGGCTCAGGTGGCGGAGAATGGTGCCACATGGAGCTATTTGGTGGTTGTTGGTTTCCGGTTGAAGACAAATTTAGGAGAAAAAAATCTCCTATGGGTGTCACCCATTGGTGGTGGGTAACAGGGTGCAGACAACAAGTGGCCTGATTTTGGATTGTGTTCATTATGTTTCACAATTGGGTATAACTTTGGGTAATTACACCCTTACTGATGACTTTTATGTGGTTGACATTGAAGATACCAATGTTGTGTTGGGTGTTTAGTGTTTACATTCTATAAGTTCATATGTTATGAACTTTAAGACTATGTAATTGAGTTCTACAACAACTGGCAGGAGGGTGGTATTACAGGGCTTAACTCTAGATGCTCCTAGAGTCATTTTAGCTAAGAGGATGGAGAGAGGTTTTTGACATTTAGAGGCCGAGTGGGTGTTGGCATTATGTTTCAAGTGTTGTCCTTGATGGCAACTCACTCAGAGGTTGGTACAGGTGCTCAGAGGTTGGTACAGGTGATGGCAACTTAATCAGAGGACAGATCTCAGTACAGCAGGACAAGAAAGAGATATACGCAGGTTTATCAAGGAGAATCCGCGTATACACGCAGGTTTGATTCAGTAAAAGCGCGTACATGTGAAAAGTACCCTTGGTCCGTGGCAGTTAGTCCTTGGAAGTTGTGCCTATGGTTTTGGACCATGGTGTCTCGATGAACGTGTTGATCCCTAGTTTCGAGGTTGATGGTATTGGTT
>APFE031442971.1:105868-184512 GCA_000404065.3 Pinus taeda
GTACTAGTAAATGGATCAGCTAGTACAAGAGCTGAGGGGGTTGTAGCTCCCTTCCAGAAGTAGTTGAAAACGAGAGAGGGTTTTAGCCCTCTGCAGGTTGTAGCCTGCATACTGGTAAAGGACTGCACCAGTATATTGTAAAAGAAGTTTCTCATTAAAGAAGAAAGAAACGAATTGCAGCAGGTGGTTTTCACCCACATTGGGTTTCCACCTTATATCATGGTGTTCATGTGTGTGGCTCTTGTGTGATGTCCTGTTCTGTTATACTGCACCTGTTTGCTGTTAATATGCTTAATAATGTTCTGATGCATTCACTGAAGATTAAGCTAACTGAATTATAAGATCTCTGGGTATACGCTAGTTTCATTAGACACAGTCACTTAATTGAAGTAGCGTATATGAATCTGAGTATGAAATTGAAAAGTTTTATCTGATCTGATAATACTGATTCACCCCCCCTCTCAGTATTATTTCCAACAGTGGGTAGTGCAATGTTTCATTTCAGAAAGGTCTATCGATATAGGACATTGTGGATATCATGTGACATACAAGGCTTGTTGGATAAGCATAGTGTGGTGTTTTCAAATCTACCACATGGCCTACCTCTAGATCGTGGTTTTGAGCATGTTACTAAGCTTGTGAATAGCAGGCCAGTTGTTATGGATCCTTACTATCATCCTAAATGATTAAAGATGATATCGAGAGGACTATCCAGGAGTTGTTTGATGCAAGACATATACAACCTAACTCTAGTCCTTTCGCTTCCTCTGTTGTCTTGGTGAAGAAGAAGGATGGTACTATGAGGACATGGTGCAATAGTCCCTTATGATCAGTTATGCACTACATTGATAGAGTGGTTTGATTGCAAGGATTTTGCGTCACACTGTAGAGATTTGGCTCATTTGAGATAGGTTGGGACACTTGATGCATATATTTCAGAGTTTTAGCGATTGTCAATCATTGTTACTGATGTGATTGAGAAGAGATTGATTTCTTGGTTCATAGAGGGCTTGTCAAAACCACTCAGAGGTTGGGTCAAAGATTTTAATTCACCAACCTTGCAGGATGCTATTAAGCATGCAAGAAATATGGAGTTATCCACACCACAGGCTATGTTTCCTAGCAAGTTTCCACATAGACCCTTTTCGTAAAGTTGGCCGTAGAGGAAGGACAGGAATGCAAAGTCTAATAGACCTACGGGTGAGATGTATGGCCAGTTGGTGGTGCACCTTGTGATTCGAGGGATGAGTTGAGATGGAAAAGGCTTCACTTTGATTGTCATGAGCCTTTGTGTTGATTTGGGGTAGCATCGGATGTGCTCTAGCCTTGAAAATTGGTGGAGAGGCTAAAGCACATGAGATCTCCAAGACCCATAAATGGTTTGGGCATAATCTAACCAGTTTGGTAGATATTAAAATAATTAATATTTTTAATGGAGTCCGTAAGTCTAAACTTAGGGAAAATAAAATATTAATGTGAATTAATATAAAATTGAGTTAGAATGGTTCAAAAGTCATGGATCAAGCCAGATTTAATGTTAGCCGTTGATTAGCGACTTAATCTCTGCCGTTGAATTGTCAACGAGAAAAGTATAAGAGGCTTGAGGGTTAATTGGAGAACACACTGAGTTGATCAAGATTTCGATTTTCTGGGGTAGGTTTTGCTGAGGAAGTCGAAAGAGTGATCAGAGTTGCAGCTGAGGGGTAGTGAATACAGAAGTAGAGAGGCAGAGATAGTACTAGGAGGATCAACGCAGAAGCTGGGAGAGAGGGGCGCAGAGCCAGCCAGGAGCTGCGCAGTGCCTTAGAGAGCCAACGTGGGTGACGCAGAGGCTCTAACGGCTGACGCAGAGGCTCTAACGGCTGACGCAGGGCGAGCTAGGGTGATGCTGGGCAGACGCTCGACCACAAAGGGCTGACGCAGTCCCTAGAGGCTGATGTTGGGGTTTTCGTGGGGCAGATTGGAGCTGGGAGCTGTCGAAGTGTTTATCCGGGGTTTCATCCGGAACATTTGTCTCCGACTGAGAGGTACTACTACTGAGATTATTCTCTGTTGGGTGAGTTGGTTTTGGCACCCAGATTGTATTATGAAATTGCTTAGTAATTAAAACCCTCAAATAGTTGCACCGGTTTTCCCGCATTGGGTTTTTCCAGGGACATTGGTCCAAAAACAATGGTGTCACTTGTGTGCTTGTTTTGTTTCCTTTAGTTCATGATCTGTAATGTGTTGAGCATGTACTTGTATTTATTTTCAGTATTTACATGGTAAATAACTTGTTAATTAATCAGAACAAGTAGGCATAAATAAATCAGAAAAGTACATGAAGGGTTTCTAATTGGTTAGACTTAGAAATTCCAACATGGTATCAGAGCGTGGTTGTAGATCACAGGAGAACTGAGGACATCAACCGAGCAAAGCAACAACAACAGAATACAACTGTCCCGAGTGGCAGAAGTTGTTCCTGGCAGAGAAGCAGCAAGGAAGGGGTGACGCAGTGCCTGCATCATCAAGTTTGAGCCGGGAAGAGGATCAACGCAATGGAAGAGGGGAGCATACTTGACCTACGTAGTGCTTGGCCATCTTTCTCAGTCAGAAAAGATTGACGCCCATGGCCAGGAGGTGCGGATTTTGCTGGTGCCGGGATTACGCAGAGCCTAGAAGCTCTAACGTTTAGTTTGCTGGGGCTTAGGAGGTTGTGGGTAAGTTGCAGAGTGAAGCTGGTGGGGTACTGTAGTCAGAACAATACCTAACAGGGCAAGGCCAAGGAGGAGGGAGTTGCTACTGAGGATTTCTAGCCAAGAAATCCGGATCAGTGGTGCAGATGCACTAACGATTGGAGTGGGGGCATCTCGACATTGGCAGAAGGGTTTCCAGGAGGGAAATCGAGGCTCAGAGGGAGTCACACCAAGAACTTCCAAGAGGGAAGTAGAGGAGCAACAAGATGGTAGTGAACAGGGTAAGAGACCAGGACAGACTGGATGGAGCCTCAGACTTCGTAATGTGGAAGGCCAAAATCTTATCCGTTCTAGACAGGAACCATCTCAAGCAATTCGCCTTGAGGACAATAGCGGTCCTAGTTAACTCGGTTGATAACGATAGGTATGAGGATGCAATGGCGAGGGCTAAGGGCATCATCCTTGACGGGGTCAAGGACCATGTAGTACCACATATTGTCGAGAAGAATACGACAAATGAGATGTGGGAGGCCCCAACAAAGTTGTATCAGCATACTTCCGTGCAGAGGAAGATGCTACTAGAAAATCAACTGTGGTCATACCAGATGTAGAAGGGAGAACAGATCAACACCTTCCTCGGTCGATTGAAGGAGATTTGGGATCAACTGACTTCCATAGGAGCCACGTCGAATCAAATAATTGATGGTGAGAACAACCCTGAACGTAGTCTCAGAAGACTGGGAGGAGCTTGTCCAGAGCATACTACACAGGGCGACCCTTCCAGATTGGGAGGAAATGTGGGCGGCTCTTCGCCAAGAAGAGATCAAAAGGCTGACCAAGGCGGGGAGTAGCGGAAAAGGAGTTAGAATCAAGAAGGAGGAGGAAGAGGATGCGGCTTTCACATCTTGTGGGAAAGCAGGAGAAACAGAAGAAGAAGGACCTCTCCAAGGTCAAGTGCTTCCACTGTGGGGAACTGGGTCACTGTGTGAACCAGTGTCCTAGGAAGAAGAGCAAGGGAGAGGCTTCCGAGACCAAGGCTGCGCCAGCTAAGGTAGAAAAGGAAGTGGAGATTGATGATTACTGTGCCATGAGTGCTCATACACCTCGGGAGAAGAGGTGGGGAGACATGGAGTTGTAGTCAGACGGACTACAGGCAATGAGGGGCAGGATCCTCGAGGTACTCAGCCTCTTGGATTATACCTTGCTACGGGAGCCCCGAAGAGGAGTAGCAGGACTGGCAGATGGCGGTAGAGACGGATGCGGATGAAGCAACAGAGAGGGCTACAGTGCAGAAGTCCTAGGACAATGTGAGGCAGCAGTGTGAGAGGCATAGAGTTGTTGCAGCAGTGCAAAGGTTAGAGAGGGAGCACTTGTCAGCGACAGAGGGAGCTTTAGCATTAGGAGTGTTTCTAACCTGACAGAGATGTCAAAGTTGGGAGATCAGTTACTTACTTTTCAGTCACTGAGTTGCAGTGCAGCAGTTAGCAGTGGCAGTGCTATGAGCAGCACGATGCAGCATGATGAGAGGGGATGCAGTGCAGATGTAGCAATGGCAGTGATAGGGCCATGGACAACAACAGAGATGCAGAGGGAGCTACTGTACAGATGCAACAGTGGCAGTGGCAGGGCCATGGGTAGCAGTTCATGATGTAGTAGTGCAGAGAATGTTGGGCAGCAGGCCTAGCATTAGCACAGGGACCGATGCCTAATGATTAGGGTGATACTCAGTGAGGAGTATTACTAGAGCACAGTCCTCGCTAAGAGGGAGTGTTGATTTGGGGTAGCATCGAATGTGCTCTAGCCTTGAAAATTGGTGGAGAGGCTAAAGCACATGAGATCTCTAAGGCCCAGAAATGGTTTGGGCAAAACCTAACCAGTTTGGTAGGTATTAAATAAATAATATTTTTAATGGAGTCCATGTGAATTAATATAAAACTGAGTTAGAATGGTTTAAAAGTCATGGATCAAGCCAGATCTAATCTTAGCCATTGATTAGTGACTTAATCTCGGCTGTTGAATTGTCAACGAGAAAAGTATAAGAAGAGGCTTGAGGGTCAGTTGGAGAACACACCGAGTTGATCAAGATTTCGATTTTCTGAGGCAGGGTTTGCTGAGGAAGTTGAAAGAGTGATCAGAGTTGCAGCTGAGGGGCAACGAATATAGAAGTAGAGGCATAGATAGTACTAGGAGGATCAACACAGAAGTCGGGAGAGAGGGACGCAGAGCTAGCCAGAGGTTCACGCAGAGCCAGCCAGGGCTCATGCAGAGGCAGCCAGGAGCTGCGCAGTACCTCAGAGAGCAAGCGTGGGTGACGCAGAGGCTCTAAGGGTTGATGCAGTGCCTCCAGAGGCTGATGCAAAGCGAGCTAGGGTGACGCTGGGCCAGAAAAGGTTGATGTAGTCCCTAGAGGCTGACGCTGGGGTTTTTGTGGGGTAGATTGGAGCTGAGAGCTGTTAGAGTGTTTATCCGGGGTTTCAGCCAGAACATTTGTCTCCGACTGAGAGGTACTACTGCTGAGATTATTCTCTGTTGGGTGAGCCGGTTTTGGCACCCAGATTGTATTCTGAAACTGCTTAATAATTAAAACCCTCAGATCGCTGCACCGATTTTCCCGCATTGGGTTTTTTCCGGGGACATTGGTCCAAAAACAACGGTGTCACTTGTGTGCTTGTTTTGTTTCCTTCAGTTGATGATCTATAATGTGTTGAGCATGTTCTTGTCTTTATTTTCATTTTTTACACGGTAAATAACTTGTTAATTAATCAGAACAAGTAGGCAGAAATAAATCAGAAAAGTACATGAAGGGTTTCTAACGGGTTAGACTTAGAAATTCTAGCACTTCGCACCTGGGCACAAGTGTAGAAGTGGAGGCAAGGCCCACTAGATTGAGGTCTTTGAGGAGCCGAGTGATGATGAGTTAAAAGAGACATAGGTTCTTGATGAGCAACATGAGCATATGGATGGAGGAGATAGGTACATATGAGCACCTGGATGATTTGGAATAGATAGATGGTGCATTTGCAACCCTCCCTTACCATTCTTCCTTATAATGCCTTTAGAGTAAAGGTTGTTATACAGGGATGAGTTATTGTGCTGATTGATACTGAGGCTACCCACAACGGATGACTTTTATGTAGTTGACATTGAGGATACCAATGTTGTGTTGGGTGTTCAATGTTTAAGTCTGTTTGTTATGAAATTTAAGACCTAGCAATTGAGTTCTACAACAACTAGTAGGAGGGTGGTATTATAGGGCTTAACTATAGACGCTCCTAGAGTCATTTAAGCTAAGAGGATGGAGAGAGTTTTTCGACATTTAGAGGCCGAGTGGGCAGTGCAATGTTTCATTTCAGAAAGGTCTATCAATATGGGACAACGTGGATATCATGTGGACATACAAGGCTTGTTGGACAAGCATAGTGTGGTGTTTTCAGATCTACCACTTGGCCTACCTTTAGATCGTGGTTTTAAGCATGTTATTAAGCTTGTGAATAGCAAGCCAGTTGTTATGACGTCATCCTAAATGATTCAAAGATGAGACCGAGAGGACTATCCAGGAGTTGTTGGATGCAAGACATATACAACCTAGCTCCAGTCCCTTCACTTCCTCTGTTGTCTTGGTGAAGAAGGAGGATGGCACTATGAGGATGTGCATTGATTATCATGCACTAAGTAAGAAGACTACCAAGAACAAGTATCCTATTCTGTGTTTTGATAAGTTGATGGATGAGCTATATGGAGCATTCTATTTCTCCAAAACAGACCTTCGATAAGGGTACCATCAGATTTGAGTTCGAGAGGAGGATGTGCACAAAACAACTTTCAAGTGCCACTTTGGACACTTTGAGTATTTGGTGATTCCCTTTGGGTTATCCAATACTCCGACTACTTTTTAGTCTTGCATGAACCATGTGTTCAACAAGCAATTGCGGAAATTTGTGTTGGTTTTCTTTAATGACGCCTTAGTATATAACAAGTCATGGAAAGAGCATGTTTGACACCTTGATGAATTGTTAAGTATATTAGCAACTTATTCCCTTTCTGTGAAAGCCTTGAAGTGTGAGTTTGGCATGATTGAGCTATTATATTTGTGATATATCATTGGGGGAGGTGGTGTGAGGGCATATTGGGAAAAGCTATATGTACTAGTCGTCACCAAGGAACGTATCATAATTGCAAGCCTTCATTGGTTTGTGCTCATACTATAGATGATTTATGAAGGGATTGCAGGCCTTCATTGGTTTGTGCACATACTATAGACGATTTGTGAAGGGATTGCAGGCTTTCATTGGGTTGTGCACATACTACAGACGATTTGTGAAGGGATTTTCTTCATTACTTGCTCCTCTAACAGATTTGACCAAGAAGGATGCTTTTGTTTGGAAGAATGAGACTGAAGGAATTATAGATCATCTTAAGAAGGTAATGAGTACTTGTCCTATTTTGGCTTTACCAAATTTATCTAAACCTTTTGTGGTCAAGTGTGATGCATCAGATATTGGTATTGGGGTTGTTTTGATGCAAAACAAGCATCCCATTGCTTATGAAAGCCGAAAATTGAATGAACTGAAATGAGATTCCCCACATATTATAAGGAGATGCTGGCCATCATGCACGAACTTGAAAAGTTTCGTTGATATCTTGTGGGCGACAAGTTTATTGTGAGGACTGATCATAACAACTTGAAGTCTTTCTCTGAGCAAAAAGGATTAAATGGGAGACTTCAAAGTTGGGTGAGTAAGCTACAAGGGTATGACTTTGACATTAAAGCTGTCAAGGGGAAAAATAATGTTGTTGCTGATGCATTATCTAGAAATCCTTCGTTTTTCTCACTTTTAGAAATTTCAGCCTCTTGGAAGGATCATATACTAGCAAAATATGCAAAAAATCAGCATGCTTATGATATTTTAGATGTTACATTGATGATGGAAGCTAAACTATCATAAAGTGATGAATGACATCATCTATTTCAAGAATGGAATCCACCTAGTGCTCGAAAGTAAATTTAAACACAATTCTAATTGTTGTTCATAACAATCAGCTTGTTGGTCACCCTTGTTATGCAAAGACATAGAAGTCTGTTCATGAAAGGTTCTCATAGAAGGATATGAAGGATGATGTTCTCTATCATGTAAGAGAATGTGTAGAATGCCAAAGAAACAAGGCGAAAGTTTCCTTCCCTATGGGGCTGCAACAACCACTTCCTATTCCCAACCAAAAGTGGGAACAAATATCGATGGATTTTATCACGGGGCTGCTAAAGTTAAATGGTAAGGACCATATTTTTGTTGTAGTGTATAGAATTACTAAATATGCACATTTCATGGCAATTCCTTTTGAATCTAAACCTTGACAAGTTGCTGGTCTATTTTTTGAACATGTATTTAGATTTCATGGTGTGCCTAAGAGGATTGTTAGTGATAGGGACTAGATATTCATTAGTACTTTTTGGCAAGAATGGATGAAGTTGGCAGGAATAGAACTTGATCATAGCACTAGTTATCATCCTCGAATGGATGGTCAAACTGAAATTGTTATTAAATGGCTCAAGGGCTACTTGAGGAACTATGTGTTGGGACAACAAAAAGCACGGGTAAGATTTTTACATTTGGTGGAGTTTTGTTACAACACTACATATCGCATGAGCATCGGCATAACTCCTTCCAAAACCTTGGATGATTATGAAGTTTCTACATTTGTGGAATTGGTCTTTTCTGATTCTAGAGCTCCAAAAGCTCTTGAGTGAGCTAAAGAGAACCAAGATATCCTCAAGACATTCAAGAAGAATATTTAGACTGCACAGGAACAACAAAAGAAATATGCTGATCGTCATCAAATTAAGAAGTCTTTTGAGGTGGGAGACATGGTATTTTTGCATCTTCAACCTTATAGACAATCTTCATTGAAGATCAATGGAGCACAAAAGCTTAAACCTTAGTTTTATGGGCCTTTCAAGGTGATTAAGAGAATCAGTGAAGTAGCCTATGAGTTGGAGTTGCCTTCTACAAGCAAGATTCACAATGTATTTCATGTATCATGCCTTAAAAAGGTTCTTGGGCAGCATGTGACTCCTGCAATCGAATGACCTCCCATGAATGAAGAAGGTAAATTGATATTTATTCCAGAGACCATTTTGCATATAAGGAAGAAATTATTGAGGAATAAAGTAATCTCCAAATATCTCATCAAATGGAAAAGATTGCCCTTGGAGGATGCAATACGGGAAGGGAAGGAGATTCTTAAGCATCCTGATCTACAAATGCTTGAGGACAAACATTCTTTGGGTGGGGAGGATTGTAATGTCCCCAACTCAAACCATGAAAACTAATAGCCTATGTAATAGGAAACCTCCAAATTGGGACCATGTCTCGTATCCTACATGTGACACCAATGTGTGAGGACATGTCTTAGACACATGCTTGGAATGTGCCCTATTCATAGGACACCTGCCAAACACATGTCTAATAGATACCCTCATTGTGTCCCCTGTAAAAGAGGTCTGCAACCCATAAAAACACATTTTCCCTTTTATTTGAGCTCATTTCACTCAACAAGTTCGAGGTGTCAGATGTTTGGAGTGCAATTGAGGGTTATTATGTAGTGTTAGAAGGGATTCCAAGTGTTGTACAAGTGGATATGTCTACTGATCTCTACATTTTATCCTACAATAGTCCATTGTCTTCCTCATTTCACAAAAGTCATGGCTCAATCATCAAGAGCAACTGGAAAAAGTTAAAAGGAAAGAGAGGAATGCCCCCACTGATGTTGTCCCCCTTCCTTCATTTTATTCAAGGTTTGCTAGTGCTCCATTTGCTAGAAGTGGGGCTACAACAATAGCTTCAAATACTGAAAAACCATTATTTTAGCACGACATCAGGCTCAAGAGCAAAAGTTCTATGATTGAATTTGTATCATGATGTTGTAAAATTTTAAATGTTTTTAGTTTCTAAATTCTAAAATAAATTGAATCTGTCTATAGTTTTTTTTAATGTGTAATTTACTCTCCCTCTCTCTCTCTCTCTATCTATCTATATATATATATAAAACAAATTTGTGAGTGTAATGTGTCCTACATGTCCTATTTCCAGGGTGACCATATCTCGTGTTGAACATTTGTGTTTTTGTGCTCTAAGAGTGGAGCTGGTGAGGTACCGTAGTCAGAACAGTACTTGACAGAGCAAGGCCAGAGGAGTTGTTACCAAGGGTTTCTAGTTGAGGAACTTGGATCAGCAGTTCAGTTGCACAAGACGATCAGAGTAGGGGGCATCTCGATAAGCGGTAGAAGGATTTCCAAGAGGGAAATCAGGACTCAGAGGGAGTCCAGAAGAGAACTTCCAGACAGGAAGTAGAGACTCAGAGGAGTCGAACAGACAACTTCCAGGAGGGAAGTAGAGGAGTGTCATGGCACTACACGAGGTAAGAAACCAGGATAGATTGGACGGAGCATCGAACTTCGTAGTCTGGAAGGCCAGAATTTTATTAATGCTTGACAAGAATCGTGTCAAGAACTTTGCCTTGAAGGTTATAGCTATCCCAGTCGACCCCAATGATAACGACAAGTACGAGGAGGTGATGTCGAGGGCCAAGTGCATTATCCTTGACGGGGTCAAGGATCATGTGGTACAACATATAGCCAAGAAGGAGACGACAGTTGAGATGTGGGAGGCTCTCAAGAACCTGTATCAACATACTTTTGTGCAAAGAAGAATGCTGCTCGAGAACCATATGAGGTCGTATCAGATGAAAAAGGGTTAATCGATTGACACCTTCCTTGGAGGACTGAATGAGATTCGAGACCAGTTGACTGCTATAGGAGCGACTCCAGATCAGGAGCTTATGGTGAGGACAGCCCTGAATGCTGTCTCAGAAGAGTGGGAAGTGTTTGTCCAAAACATCTTGGGCAGAGGAACTCTCCTACCTTGCGACTAGATTTGGGCAACTCTTCGCCAGGAAGACATTAGATGGCAGTCGAAGACAGGTAGCAGCAACAAAGGGATCAAGGTCAAGGAGGAGGAGGAGGATGTGGCCTTAGCATCTGAGGGAAAGCAGGAGAAGTGGAAGAAAAAAGATCTCTCCAAGATCAAGTGCTTCCACTGTGGGGAGATGGGTCATTATGTGACCCAGTGACCAAGGAAGAAGAGTAAGGGAGAGTCTTCCGAGACTAAGGCAGCACCAACATGGGCAGAGAAGGAAGTTTTGACAGACGATGATTGTGCCATGAGTGCACACGCACCATTTGAGCGGAAGTGGAGAGACATCGAGCTGTAGTTAGGCAGACTACAGGTGATGAGGGGCAAGATCCTCGAGGTACCCAGCCTCTTGGCTTAGACCTTGCTATGGGAACCCCGACGAGGAGTAGCAGGACTCGCTGGGTGGGTAGAGACGGATGTAGATGGAGCGGCAAAAGTAGCTACAGTGCAGGAGTCCCAAGACAGCGCAGAGCTAGTAGGATGCAACAGTGCGAGAGGCACAGGAGTGTTGCACCAGTGCAGGAAGGCACAGAGAGGTGTGCAACGGTGCGAGATGCAAGGAGTTGTTGCAGCAGCGCAAAGGTCAGAGAGGGAGAACTTGTCAGTGGCAGAGGGAGCTTCAACATCAGTGGGTGTTTTTAGCCCAAAAGGGAGGTCGGTTGGAGGATTAGTTACTTACTTCTTAGTAACTGAGTTGCAGTGCAGTAGTAGGTAGCACGATGCGACATGATGAGAGGAGGAGCAGTGCTGGGAGAAAGGACCAGCAACAACACAGATGTAGAGAGAGTTGTCATACAGATGCAACTGTGGTAGAACCATGGGCAACAGTACAGGAGGCAGCAGTGCAGAGGATGATTGGGTAGGAAGGCCTAGCATCAACACAGGTACCGATGCTGGATGATCAGAGTAATGCTCAGTAAGGAGTATTGCTAGAGCACAGTCCTCGCTAAGAGGGAGTGTTGATTTGGGGTAGCATCGAATGTGCTCTAGCCACGAAATTTGGTGGAGAGGTTGGGGCATATGAGATCTCCAATACCCAGAAGGGTTTTGGGCAGATTTTAAGCAGATCAGGAGATATTAAAATAATTAATATTTTTAATGGAGTCCCTAAGTCTAAACTTAGGGAAAATAAAATATGAATTGTGTATTAATATGAATCTGTGTTAGAGTGGTCTAAAAGACATGAATCAAGCCAGATCTAATCTTCGCCGTTGATTAGGGACTTAATCTCGGTCGTTGAGATGTCAACAGGAAAAGTATAAGAGGAGGCTTGAGGGTCACTTGGAGAGTACATCAGATGATCAGTCATTCTATTCTCTAGAGTGGGGTTTGCTAAGAGAGATAGAATCAGTGATCGGGAGAGCAACTAAGGGGCATTGAGTATAGAAGAACAAAGAAGGCAGAGATTGTGCTGGGAAAGCAGCGCAGCAGCTAAGGAGGGTGATGCAGAGCCAGCGAGGGCTCACGCAGAGGCAGCCAAGTGCTGCGTAGAGCACTAGAGGGGCTAGTGTAGTGACGCAGAGGCTCCTTGAGCTGACACAGGGTCTCCTTGGGTTGACGCAGGCCAAGAAAGGCTGACGCAGGGCCAACGTGAGATAGAGAGGCAGTCTAGATTGGGTAGATGTTGGTGTTGCAGGAGCAGTTTTGTGCTGAGGAGCTACCGGAAGGGTTTTCCGAGGTTTCAACCAGGAGATTTATCTCAAACTGTGAGGTATAGCTGCTAAGGAAATTCTCTGTTGGGTAGGCAAGTTACGACACCCAGATTGTACTTTGATATTGCTTAATAAGAAAACCCTCAGATAGTTGCACCGATTTTCCCGCATTGGGTTTTTCTGGGGACATTGGTCCAAAAATAATGGTGTCATGTGGTGTGTTTGTTCTTGTTTCTTTTAGTTGTTGATCTATAATATGTTGAGCATGCACTGGTGTTTATTTTCAGTATTTACTTTGTAAATAACTTGTTAAAGGAAAAATAACAAGTAGGTAGGAATAAATCAGAAAAAGTGCTTGAAGGGTTTCTAAACTAATCATGGTTGCTATATTAGCTTGTAGAAGTGTTGATTCAGTTTGACATTCACCTTTAATATGTGTCGCATCAGTTTTCTTGTTTTTGCACACCCGTGATCGCCATTTCGACGACTCTCCTTACATATTTATTAAATTAGAAACTTCAACACTATCATTGTGCTGCATTTCGTCATCATGCTGCACCTCACCATGCTGCACCCATCATCACAATGCTGGATCTCATGACCATGCTGAAGTCATCATACTGCTACACCTTATGTTGCCACTGCTGTCCCATGTGCCATTGCTGCACCATGCTACCACAACTGTTCCATGTGGCATAGCTGCACCATGCTACCACAACTGTCCCATGTGCCATAGTTGCACCTTGCTATTGTCCAATGAGTTTGCAGCACCATGCCTTTGCTGCTGTCCCATTGTAGCCTTTGCTGCCATTTCATAACTGCTGTCTCGATTGTGCCTATGCTGACATGTTTAGCTGCTGTCCTATTGTGCCTTTGCTGTCCCATTACTATGCAATTGACCCTTTTATTATGCAGCTCCATGCTTGCCACTGCTGCCTAGTTGTATTGCTGTAGCTGCTATCCCTAACAGTCATGCTATCCCAATTGTGCCATTATTGCACTATGCCATTGCCTTACCTCAATAGCCTTGCCATACCTTGCTGCTGTCCCAAAGCCTTGCCATACCTTCTGCTGCATGCTACTGCTAATCTTTGCTTAGGGTTTTGTGCATGTGCCAGTCTGGTTAGGGCACACCAACAAGCTTACGCCGATGCCCTGATCTTCTCTAAATAGGCCACTTACTTCATTTGAGGGATCCAAGGTCATGTTGTAGGACTTGGACACCTCCACAAAGCTCCCTACAACAATCAACTTAGACCTGGAGCAATCTTCCCACTCCAACACTGTAAACAAGCCTAACATATAGGGAGAATACCCCTGTTTTGCCTCGCTATCCTTAGAGATGACTGTGGCCTGGTTAGGAGGGCCTTTCTAGGCCTCTCGATCATCTAAACTTCACCTCCCAACTGTTGCTGTAGCTGTCCCTCACTGCGACCATATAAACAGAAATATAGACCCCAAAACCATGCACAAAACAATCATTAAACTCACCTATAGTCTGCGGCTTGATTTGCAAGGTAAGACTGCTCTAACGTGTCACAAAACAACCCTCAAGCCATCCTTCTTGCCCCCTGCAATGTGGCTAAGAGCCGCGGCTCTTCTTCTCCAAAATCCGCACCCAAAACAATGAGAATATCTCTACAAACTCGGCTACCTTCTAGACTGCGTAGATACCAGTGTATAGGTTAGGGCTGTCCTCCTTGTAGCGTTAGGGCTTCTCGTTTGACTGTGTCCTCTTGGTTAGGCAGACTGTGGCTAGGGTATCCTCCTCTTAGATCTCTCTTCCACTAAGACCTAAAGCAAGTGGAGAGAAATCAAGAGAGAGATGAGTGTGAAATGACTCTCAAGTCATCTCCTTTTATACTAAAACGTTGAGCACATGTGGGTTTATTTGGTTGCTGTCCGACCTTGACGAATTGACTTATAACACAAATAAATTCGTAACTCCATGAATACTTATTGGAATAGGATGATCTTTAGATCAATCCTACACCTCTCGATGAGAGGGATCCAAGAAAAATATCAGTTGCTATAAATAAGATGACTCACATGGAGTTTGGCCCTAGTTTCCAATTTTAACAAGGAATAAATAGAACATTACTCAACTCAAGAAGATTACATGAAGGCATCTAGAAGCAAATGGAGCCAACTCCTCTTGTAGGATAAGTAGCATCATCACCAAGCTCCACATTTGTGCCCTCCTTTTGCTTCTGAAACTTGCTAAATAATGACTATGATATGTCTTACATCTTGAAGCTCTACTATCCACATACTATCCAACACTAGACACAATGTTGGAGGAGAAGCAATAGACCAATGAGGAGATGGTCTCAAGCAAGACTGATAAACCCATCCACTTTTGATGCAATTCCTGCGATCCTTGCATATTGTATTTTCTTTTTGGGCTTCCCCTTCTTGAATGAAGATTGGTTGGCATAATGCTCTATCTCATGGCATCATAAATACATAACCTTACTCTAATCCTTCTTGCTTGTGTCTGTACCTGCCTTCTTCTTGTAGCCTCTCTTGCTACCCTTCTTTGTCTTCCCCACAAGTCCAATTGCATATATTTCCTGGTGTTGATTTGAATAAAAGGCACCTAGGATGGAACAAGTCCATACAAAGTAATGTGCACAAATTCTCAATCCTCCATTTGTGTTCCAATTGTTGCAAGCTAATCTCTTGACTCACATATTCTGGTGAAATAGTTCACCACAATATATGTCTTGCTTTTATGAACGATTGAAAGTTGATTTTGTAGGAGTAGCTGTCGAGAAGTACAAGTAATTTGAAACAATTCAACCAAAGATAAAACATGTCCTTCTTTGTAATATGAGGGATGGAAATGGTCCTTCATAGAATCAAGAATGATTTACTTAGCCTCAACTTCCTTCTTTTGATGAGCAACCAATTGTGCTAGTTAGTAGGCATTGGAATCACTTTCACAACATGATGCCAAAGATTGGATTCCTCTGTAAGTAATTGAAGCATATGCTTGTGTTGATGGCCCAAAATGACCTTATCAACATGTAAGGGAGACCACCCGGTCGGGAACTTAAAGCATCTCCTTTCCGGCTGGAATGGTGGTTCCGACTGGTTCAATTGGGTCCAGTTACCCTCTCTCTTTCTCTGTCAGCTTATAGTATGTCTATTAGTTGCCAATAGAAAAGAAACATCAGATCTGCTCTCTTGCAGAGCTCATGCAAGAAAGTGATCTTTATGCTGAATAATGGCTCAGCCAAGCCACTCTAAAGTCTGCCTCTTTGTAAGAGGACTTCTAGAATGTAATAATCAAAACTAAATGTATATCTACTCTAAGTAACAGAAAATAAATCCTAAATCTTTCTTGATTGAAAGAAGGATTAGTCCTCCTCTCAATAAAGAGCAAGGTAAAAGGGGATTTGGACCAGCTTTGAATTTGGAATAAAAATGAAGTCAATAAGCCAAGGAAGTAGTTCACTTATTACTAATTCAAACAAGTATATGTATTCAACTATCTGATGAATAGTCATCAGATCTCTGGTGCACATACATCCAAATTCAAATAGAATGAATTCAAACTAAAAAGATATGATTGCATTAAGGAAATAGTTCTCATAAACAATCATTACTAAAACAAAGATAAACATGACATGAATTTGCTAAATAGTTAACAAGTGTGTCTTGTTTATCTATTCAAATTCATAATTTGATGGCAATTAGATCCATCATTAAAAGATAACTTTCATATGATTAAAACAAACATGTATTAAATAAATTCACAATAATTCAAAAGTTCACAAACACATAGGTATCTAGATCAAGAATTGCCTAAAATTTTATTAAATGCAGGGCACCAATCAACTTCTATCTCTGACAATAGTTTATAAGAACTAAAGATCTGGTCAAAGCCTTTGAGTGCATGAAATTCTCAGAAAATTTCATGATAGCATGAAATTTCAGAGCTGAAATACATTTTTTTTAATCTCCACAAGTCTGGTCGAAATTAGCTAATTCTTTACAAAAATTCCGCTCCCTACAGTAGTGCAAAAAACCCTCTCTTTGCAGAGAATTTCTTCCCCAATTTTCAGATCTGGAACCCCTCTGTCCATTTTACAAAAGCCATATTTATAATTACAATAGAAAATTAAAATGAGAGAGCCGTTGGAGAATAAATTTGCTCCAAGGAATTTTAATTGGCCAAAATTCTTCTTTCTCTCTTGTTGGTATAATTCCATTGTTCCAAGTCTTCTCTTCTTCATCTCCCCAACTGCTCACCTGCCAAAAACCAATCAAAATTCAGAAATTATAACAAATTGGTGCACAAAATAGGTATCAAACCACTTCTCAACAGATTGTTAAATTAAAAATAAAGTAAGATCTAAAGAAATTGTCGTGCTATGGCTGCTTCAAATGGATCAGATCAGCCTTTGGGTATTGTTGGGAGTGACTTATTGACAACAATTTTCCAAAGCCAATAAAATTTGCCCATATCAAAATGGAAAAACTAACTTTCGTTGCAAATTCGTCACTTTGTCTTCTGCTGGATTTCTGGGTTATTAAAATGATTGAATCTGCTAAAATTAACCTTCCCAGAGTATTCTCCTCTGTGTTAGCTTTTCAATGAGCTATTGCAAGCTTCATTTGGTTGAATAAATCTTGAGATATGCCTCTCCGAAGTTGAATTGCCAAGAAGTTGAATTGCCAAAAAGATCAGAATTCTGGAAAAATGCTTGCTTAGGCTAAAGTTCAGAAAATTTAATTAAAAATCTAATCCTAATTAATTGTACAATTAAAATTAATTAATTTTTAATTAATTATAATGTTAAATAATTATATACATTTTATTTAAAATATTAAACTAAATTACAAACTATTAAAATAAGGTTTGAATTAATTATCTAATACAATGTTAAATGAATTAAAATTTTTATAAATTATAAAAGTAATTTCATTAATAAAAAACAAAGTTTGATAAAATACTATTTAAAGTAATATAACAATTCTATTTAACAAAACGTTATATTGAATACAAAACTTTATATGTACATCCAAAATCAAAGCCATATGAATTTATCAGGCATTGGAAGATTTTAAACATCAAAAGTTTATTAAAAAGAGCCCCAAAATGAAATTTTTGCCGAGGTCCGATTTTGAGGGAAAGGCAAGCATTGAAGGTTTTATAAAGAAAGGTTTTGAGGTCAACAAGCCCACGAGGTTCATCGGGCATCGGAATTAATAAGGAATTAGAGGTTTATTTTAAAACAAAAGCCCCGAGGTCATAAAGGTCCGGAGGTTCCGATGATGGGGCCTTGGGACAAAGTAATTAATAAGCCATCAGAGGTATGAACGAGGGACATCGGGAGTTATGATGCCATATATAACCTGAGGTGTCAAAAGAGGAGGTGGAGCCACGCGACATTGGAAGGAATTGAACATCAGCCATCAAAGGAATAGCTCATCAGAGGTTTATTAAATAGAGAGGCTCCGATTGTTAATTGTTCCAATATCATAAAAGGTGGAGTAATGAGGAGGCCCATTATACTATATGAAGTGAATGAATACATGAGTAATAAGGGGTTTCGAAACATGGTAAGGTAGGGTGAGGAGGAAAGCATCAGACCATTGGAGAATATATGCATCAGAGGTTCTATCTAAACGAAAGTTCCAATATTTAAAAGGTCTCGAAGAGTGAGGGAGTAATGCCCACGTGGAGTGGGACCCTTTTATAAACTACAACTAGTATATAACAAGGTCCTGATCAATAAAAAAACTATAACCACTTGATAACTAAGGGATTTCGGATTTCGTAATTTCTTTTAAATTGGGATTTGACATAGACCTTCAAGATTCAAAAACACGTAATTTTAATTGTTGTACAATTTCGCTGTGGCGATTTTGTAGGACCGTTAGCGAAAAATGAATTAATTAGTAAAAATTAACTAAGAATCAATATTTACAATTAATTTACAAAAATTAAATAATATACATTTTGTACATTTTTTAGCCTTGGCAGTGAAAATCACTTAACTTCGGATGAGCGCCATTTGCAAACCGTGCATCCAAATGAGATGAAATGAGAATCGATAGAAAGTTAGTGGAAAGTCAAATGCAATGAAGCAATTAGAATAGAAATCCGAAGAAAATGAAAATCTTGCAAAATTGTAGGACCTTTAAGCAAAAGAAAAATATTAAAAGGTGATCAAGTCAAAATTTATGGAAAGGGTCCTCATTATTTGAAATAAATAAGCTGTAAATGGGGGTGTTGTGTTTTCACATCAACAACTTCCAAGGAACAAAGTTTGAAGAACCATCCAACTTGTCACACATTCTAATCTCAAGAGTTATGTTACACGTCTTGAACAAGTCTTCAATTGCACAAACAACAATATGTGATGTAGACATGATCCTTTCTAGGGTTCAAGTGATTCTCTCAAGCAACATAGGGTATCATGCCCAATAATGTCAACAAGATCAAAGACTTCTCCTAGGTATTCTTCAATTGAAAAGTTACTCTTACACCTAGAGTGATCTCAATTCTCAACCACAAGCACTCTGATACCATGTAGAAATTTCTGCTATCTTTGACTTCTAATGACATACAAGTGTTGGGAATTACAAAACCAGGAAGAATTAGATGGCTGAAAATAAAATATTTGGGAGACACAATTTTGGATAGTTGTAAGCTTTATTGGTACGCATAAAGATGAAGTTCATGTACATACCATAGCTTTATCACAAGGTTGGTACTAATCCTCTAGCTCCAAGACCTTAGCTAGGAAAACAATGAAAAACCTAGCTCACAACAAGGAGCTCTAGTCTCCAAAAGGCTAGCGTCAAACAAGTATGCCCTCCAACGTAAAACATCACTTCTTCTTTACTTCAACAAGTACAACCTAGGGTTTCATCTCAAAACCTAATCTCCATGTCTCTAGGGGATGATACCTTAAACCCTAATATTCAAGGTGCTCCAAGAAGTTCCAAGAAACCCTATCTTCTCCAAGAAAAGAACAAATGTAGATCTAAGAGAGAGTGGAAGACTAGTGCACTCCTCTTAGTCATGTCTCTAACACTAGTGGGATAAGGATGAATGGTGTGATGAAATAACTATCTCCTTCCTTTCCATATATGAGAGGTAAGGGAGGGAAACAATGCATATGTGGGTGTATTCCCTGGCAAGCAAGCTACAAAGACACATATAGGCTCACACATGTGGATTTCAACAATCCAAGGGTATACATATGGAGCTTTAGGGTGATGTTTGTTGATTTTGGGTAGCATTGGATGTGCTTTAGCTCCGAAATTTTATGGAGGGGCAAGAACACATGAGATCTCCAAAACCCAGAAATCGTTTGGAGAAATTCCACCCGGATGAGGAGTTATTAAAATAATTAATATTTTTAATGGGTTCCTAAGCCTAAACTTAGGAAAATAAAAATATTAATGGGTATTGATAAGAATAGAGGTGAGAAACTTCTAAGTGATGAGGATCAAGCCTGTTTTAATCTTAGCCATTGATTAGGGACTTAATCTTAGCCGTTGATTCATCAACAGGAAAAGTATGAGAGGAGGCTTAAGGGTTAGTTGGAGATACACTTGAGAGATCAGTGGGTTCGATTTTTCTTGGGTGTGGTTTGCTGAGAAAATCGAATAGGTGATTTGAGTTGCAGTGAGAGGGGCAGTAGCAGAGAGTTGGATTGGAAGGGAGTTCTAAGCCAACAAGTACTAGGTAGAGAGGAAAATGTAGCATTAGAGAGGCAATGCAGAGGCCTACGCAGCCCAGGATGGGGCTCACGCAAAGTTGATGCAGGCCAAGAGGGTTCTTGCAGTGGTAGTGCGAGATAATCGAGGGAAGTTCGAGATTTTGCTGGGAGTTCGATGTTCTGAGTTGGGAGGGATGAAGTTGAAGCTTTTGAGGGCAAATCGATCCATTAGAGAAGTGATGCAGTCTCCCATAGGCAAGAAGCTGGCCCACATAGAGCAGATTGTGTTGGGATTTTCGCAGTGCTTGCCGGAGTCAGCCATTTAGTGGATTAGTTGAGACTTGGAGAACGAGGTAAACCCTCGTATTGCTGCTGTAATATCTATGAAAGGTTAGCCAGTGTGAGAGGTAAACTGTTGTACGCAAATTCAACTTGCTTAATAATACAAACCCTGTATATGCTGCACCGATTTTCCTGAATTGGGTTTTTTTCCAGGGACGATTGTCCAAAAATAACGGTGTCCCTTATGTATTTGTCTCGTTCTATTTTAGTTCATGATCTATATGTATGTGTAGTTCGCAACAGTGTTTTCATCGTTATTTAAATAATTAACTAACTTGTTGAATGTAAAAACAAGTAGGAGATGATAAACCAATGATTGTAGTAGGATTTATGATGTGTAGATTCAGAAATTTTCACGTGGTATCGGAGCATTGCAGATCATAGGAGACTGAAGACACCAGCCGAGAGATCCAGAGAATTTGCTACAGAGAAGCAACTGTCCTGAGTGACAACGCCGTTTCAGAAGGCAAAAAAGCAGCTGAAGGTGTGACACAGAGCCAGAAAAGTGACGCAGAGGCTCACATAGTACCTGCGTCAGCATTTCAAGGTTGCAGAGGGTGATGCAGAACCCAAGAGGAGCTCATTCAGTGACTGCGTCAGCTCTCTGGGCCAGCGTAGAGCCTAAGAGGCTCGAATCAGTCAGTTGCCGGGGTTGGAGGAGCAGAGCAGATTCAATTTGAGGAGCTGGTGGGACGCTGTTGCTATTGGTGCAGAATAATGTCTGTGGAGACAAAGCCATGGTAGAGGGAGCCACTGCCTTGACAAATTTCTAGCCAAAGAAATCTAGATCCAGGTTGCAACATCAAAGGAGGATTGGAGAGGAGTGATTCGACATTCGGTCGGAGGATTTTCGTGAAGGAAATCAGGACTCAGAGGGAGTCTAGAGGAGCTAGTTCCTTAGAGGGTTTATTGTGCCAAAGAAATCCAGCTCCGAGTCCTGCTAGATTAGCAGCGGGAGAGGGAGAAGAGGACCAGTCCTATATGTTTTGAGCAGAGATGGCGGTCACATTAGGGGATTTTTGAGGTCTAAAATGGGCCTCCTAAGAAAAATGTACAACAAAAATAAACTTTATAAGAACCAATAGGATTCAAGATGATGATGTCAACCATGGGGGGATGATTCACCATTTTTGGAGTAAAAAAGTAAAAAAATTAAAAAATAATAAAATAATAAAACTACTTTTTCAACTCGTATTTTCAACTTATCTCCCTAAGGTTTTACTCAAATTTCAAGCAGGAGTACTTGTTTGATGCAAAATGTAATTCCTCATCCAAGGAGTACCCATGTTGCATACTTTCGATGGACCCCGCTACATGAAAAATGAGAAATACATGAAAAAATGTGATTGCAATCACGTTTTTCATGTATTTCTCATTTTTTGTGTTGCAGGGGCCATCGAAAGTATGCAACATGGGTAATTCTTGGATGAGGAATCAAATTTTGCATCCAACAAGTGTTTCCGCTTGAAACTTAAGTAAACACATAGGGAGATAAGTTGAAAATACGAGTTGAAACCCTATGGGTAATCCTTGGATGAGGAATCAAAGTCTGCATCCAACGAGTGTTTCCGCTTGAAATTTAAGTAAACATAGGGAGATAAGTTGAAAGTACAAGTTAAAATGTTTTTTCTTTTTTCCCTCTACAATTTGATGATGTAATCTGATCTTTTTTATTGTTTCCATTATTATTTTATAATTTCCTTAGGAGGCCCATTTTAGACCTCAAAAGTCCCCTAACGATGGATTGAGGGATGAGGACAAACTGGATGGAGCATCCAATTTTGTCATCTAGAAGGCCAGGATCCTAGCAATCCTAGACAAACATCACATCAAGGACTATGCCTTGAAAGTAGTTGCTATTCCGGTCGATGCTGATGTGCTGCAAAAGTACGAGGAGGCCCAGGCGAAGGCTAAATGCATATTCTAGACGAGGTCAAAGATCATGCGGTCTCACACATTGCTGAGGACACAACAAGGGAGATGTGGGAAATGCTAACCACCTTGTACCAGGGGACTTCCGTTGAACAGAAAATGTTATTGGAAAATCAGCTGAGATAGTACCCGATGCATTAGGGAGAAGAGATCGATCCCTTCCACCTCAGGTTGCAAGGGATTTGCGACCAGTTGACTTCCGTGGGGTCTACACCAGATCCTGAGTTCATGGTTAGGATTGCCTTGAATGCAGTCACTGAGGATTGGGAGACATTTGTCCAAAGTATCTTGGGCAGAGCGACTCTCCCCAGTTGGGAGGAGATGTGGGCAGCTCTTCGACAAGAAGAGATTAGGAGGTTGACCAAGGCAAGGAGTAGCGACAAAGGAGCTTGGGTCAAGAAGGAAGAGGAGGATGCATCTCTCACATCATCGGGACAACAAGGGCAACAAAAGAGAAAGAAGAAGTATATTTCCAAGGTTAGGTGCTTCAACTCTGGGGAACTTGGAAATTTCGCCACTCAGTGCCCCTAGAAGAAGGGTAAGGAAGAGGCTTCCGACTCGAAGGCTGCTCTAGTGAAAGCTAACAGGGAAGGTGAGGATGACGATTGTGCCATGAGTGCTCATGCGCCTCTGGAGAAGAGGTGGGGCGATATGGAGTTGTAGTCGAGAGGACTACATGGAGGGGTAGGATCCTCGAGGTGCCCAAACTCTTCGATCGCATACGGCTATGGGAGCCCTTAACGACAGTAGCAAGATGACGGGTGTTGGTTGGTGCGAGGTGTGATGGAGCAACGGTGGCAGAGCTAGAGTGCCAAATTTTGAAGTAGCGCAATGGATGTTGTAGCAATGTGAGGCACAAAGCAGTTTGCAGCAGCGCAGTAGGAGCAGAGGGTTTAACAACAGAGGTAGCTTTAGCATCATGAGGCATCCATATTGACCAACATGTCAGTTTTGGGTGAAGTTTCAGTTGCTTACTTCTCAACAACTAAGTTGCAGTGCAACAGATAGCAGTGGCAGTGCTATGGGCAGCATGATGCAACATTTTAAGAGGGAGCTGTAGTACAGATGTAGCAGTGGCAGTGGCAGAGTCATGGGTAGCAGTATAGGAAGCAACAGTGTAGTGGATGAAGGGCATCGGGCCAAGCATCAACAACATAGAGGACCGATGCAGTGGATCGGTGTAGTACTTCTGTTGAGAAGTGTTATTAGAGCACATTCCTCGCTAAGAGGGATTGTTGATTTTGGGTAGCATCTGATGTGCTCTAGCTTCGAAATTTTGTGGAGGGTCTAGAACACATGAGATCTCCAAAACCCATAAATCGTTTGGAAAAATTCCACCTGGATGAGGAGTTATTAAAATAATTAATATTTTTAATGGGTTCCTAAGTCTAAAACTTAGGAAAATAAAAATATTAATGGGTATTAATAAGAATATGGGTGAGAAACTTCTAAGTACAAGGATCAAGTCTGTTTTAGTCTTTGTCGTTGATTAGGGACTTAATCTCCACCGTTGATTCATTAACAGGAAAAGTATAAGAGGAGGCTTGAGGGTCAATTGGAGATACACTTGAGAGATCAATCAGTTCGGTTTTTTTGGGGCATGGTTCGCTGAGAAAATCGAATAGGTGATCTGAGTTGCAGTGAGAGGGGCAGTAGCAGAGAGTTGGATCAGAAGGGAGTTCTGAGCCAACGAGTACTAGGCAGAGAGGCAGCTGTAGCATTAGAGAGGTAGCGTAGAGGCCTACGTAGCCCAGGGAGGGGCTCATGCAGAGCTGACGCAAGCCAAGAGGGTTCTTGTAGTGGCAGTGCGAGATAATCGAGGGCAGTTCGAGATTTTGCTGGGAGTTCAACATTCTGAGCTGGGAGGGCTGAAGTCGAAGCTTCTGAGGGCAATTTGATCCAGCAGAGAGGTGATGTAGTCTCCCATAGGCAAGAAGCTGGCCCACACAAAGCAGATTGTGCTGGGATTTTCGCAGTGCTTGCTGGAGTCACCCATTTAGTGGATTAGTTGAGACTTGGAGAATGAGGTAAACCCTTGTATGTATTTCTTGTTGCCGTTATATCTCTGAAAGGTTAGCCGGTGTAAGAGGCAACCTGTATGATGGATTCCAAGCCTATGACTACTCACATGATTACAAATCTAAATAAGTTGAGAAGCTCCGACTCTAGTCCCATTGATCCTACAAGCTAGCGTAAGTTGGTGGGCTTTTTGATGTACTTGGTGAATGCTAGACTTGACATATGCTTTTGTTGTAAACGTTCTTAGTCAATTTCAGTTGGAGCCTTGTCATGACCATTGGATAGTTGCCAGACATATCTTGAGATACTTATAACAAGTATGATGGAAAGGAGGTTAAATTAACAGGTTTTATCGATTTTGATTGGGGTGGCAGTGAGACTGATGGAAGAAGCACTACTTGTGGTTGTTTTAGTTTGGGATCTGTAATGATTTCATGGATGAGTAGAAAACAAGATCCTGCCACTTTAAGTGGTGTTGAAGTTGGATATGTTGATGCATGTGAAGTAGGAAAAGAAGAAGTTTGGTTAAGAAAACTCTTGTCAGATTTGTTTGGAAGGCCACTGGATCCTACCATAATAAATTGTGATAATCAAAGCAATATCAAAATGTCTGAAGACTCTATATTTCATGCCAGGATGAAGCATATCAATAACACGTACCGCTACATTAGAAGTTTGGTGTAGGATGGGGTCGTGAAGCTATAGTATATTCCAACAGATGAACAAGTAGTTGATGTGTTGACAAAATCTCTTCCAAATAAGAAGTTTGAATATTTCAGAAGCATGCTTGGATTGGTTGATATTACAGATTTAGTAGATAGGGAGAGATGAAGCATCTTGGGGCGACAAGATGCTTGGGAGGAATGTTTAGATCTCGAAGTAGGGAGGGTGGCGTTGGTCTTGGAGCTTCGACCTTAGATACGCACCTAGATCCCTAGGTTGGTGTTAGAGCTAAAACCTGATGGTACCTAGAGTGGCTAAAGCTTGAAACACACCTTAGTCCCACCCGGTTAGATACCCTGGTCAGGTATCTAATCTGTAGCACTATGTGTGCTGTGACTTTTCAAAGAGCATAACATTTTGAGGTCGTCCATGTACATCTGTATATATGTAATTATGAATACCTCCCTCCCTAGTTAAGAGGGAGTGTTGAAGAATGTAACTAGTGTTGGTCTTCATAATTGTATTTGTCAAAAGAAAAATTTATTGTAAAAGAAAAATATTTTTGAAGCATGGGTTTCATGTTCTCTTATTTATTTTCTAGGTCATAGCTACCATTGAAGGCTTCTAGGTTTTTGTCATGAGTCAAAAGAGTCTTTGTCACATTTATTAGACCCTTATTGGGCATTTGTATCATGTAAAGACATTTATTTGAGTCAAAAGTGTCATTTGTCACCTCCTCACCAAATTGACCCTGTCTTGATGAAGTCGGCTTGGATTAGGGCTATTCGACCCAGTAGAATCAGTGTAAATAGAGACAACTCGACTCATTTGGAAGCACACACTCACAAGATCGATCTACAAGAGAAAATGGATGAAAAAGAGAGTGAATTGCAGAAGAAGAAGACCTAATTGAAGGAAGAAACAAAATCGGAGTTTTGGGCATCTATCATGTGCGAAGTCTAGGATTTCGGGACAAGTAGACAGGGTGAAATTCTGAAGTAGCTGTAGGTCCAAAATTCTGTAGCTGGGGGACCAAAATTCTAGATTCAAGTTGCTTTTGGAGAGCTGAGACTTGGAGACTTTGGCAGAATACATCTACTTGAAGGAGAGGTTGACTTGGCGATTGTTGGAAAATGTAACTAGGTTTGGTCTTCATTTGATGTATTTGAGTCATCATGTAATGTACTTGTCAAAAGAATAAAGAAAAGTTTTATTATTATTATTATTATTGTGACTTATTAAAGCATGGGTTTCATGCTTGGGTCACCATGTTTTAGGTCAAAGTCCCCATTGAGGACCTCTAGGATTTATTCGGAGTCAATAGAGTCATTTTACTTTTAAAGAGACCCTTATTGGGCTTTTGAATCATGTAAAAAGGTTAAGTATTGAGTCAAATATGAATTATGTCGGCCTTAAGATGATCAAGTCATCCTCATAGGAGGTTATTCGACCTCACCAAAGGGCTATAAATGAAGCCATTTGAATTCCATTTGAAGCACTCTCTCTTACAAGCAAGTTCGATCTCTCTTGAAGTCGGAAGAAGTGCAAAGCAAAAGGAGGAGAAGGAAGTGCGAGTTTGGTCTAACAGAAGGAGAAAGGGAAAATAAAACCTTGGGTACAACTATCTCTCTCTCATGCCCTAGTTTGGAAGATCGAAGTTCTCTTGTTGATGTCGTGGCCAGTTGCCATATGATGCTGCCACCTCAAGAAACTGTCTTGGGCCAAGATTGAAGGTTCTGAGTGAAGATCGAAGTCTTTCAGTAAAGATCAAAGTCTCTAATGCAAGGTCGAAGTTGCTGGGTCGAAGAAAGTGCTGCCACTATTGCTGCCGCTGTTAGGTCAAGAAGGATCATTTGCAAGTAAGGAAGAAGGCTGACTTTGTGCGGAGGGTAATTTGTGTCAAGGTCAAGAGTCTTGGAATATTTCTGGAAACTATTGAAGCAAGAATTACTAATTGGGTTTTCCCCTAGAGAGGGATTTTGCCCTAGCTGTGAGCCTACATCTGGTGTCCATTGTTTATGTGCTATTGCTTTGGTAATTACTTGATGAACTAAAAGAAAGAAGATATAAATGAAACCTAATAAGAAGTCAAGAACATCACAAGTATTTATCAAGTATAAGAAAATCTTTCTGCCTTTTTGATTTTCTAACATGGTATCAGAGCTTTGGTGAAGAAAGAAGAAAAAGGCAGTCTCAAGCACTTGATCAAGGAACCATTCAAAAGGGTTATTTCAGGGAAGAAGTCCACTATATTCAAGGAAGATGTCTAACACAATCAAGGGAGAAAACAAACTTGAAGGAGCCTCAAACTATAGGTCTTGGAATAAGAGGATTGACCTCATCCTTGAAAAGAACAAGGTACTAGACTTGGTCAAGGGAAAAGTAAAGAAGCCTACAAATGACCCCAGTGATCTTGATAAAGTAAAATTCAGAGAATTAGAATTGGTGGCCATGACTTTAATGGTAGAAGGAATAAATGACAATCTTGTCCCATTAATAGCCAACATCAATCATGCTCAGGAAATGTATGAAGCCTTGTCAAAGTTATTCACTATTAAGAACATTGGTCAAGTTGCAAGCTTGAAGAATGAACTAAGGACCACAAAGATGACTAAAGAAGATACAATGCCTTCCTTCTTTGGGAAGATAGCAAGAATTAGAGATAATCTTTTGGCCATTGATGAAATTGTTCTAGACAAAGAACCCCTGATCACCGCTCTATTAAGATTGTCACCTACTTGGGGTGCATTTGTTGCAGGACTTAACAGTTGGAAGGAAGCTCCCACTTTTGAAGAACTATGGACTGCCTGCAGTCAAGAAGAATTAAGGATCTCATTAGTTTCCAACTCGGAATAAGTTTCAAATGTCTACATTACTCATCACAAAGGAAACTTCAAGAAATCGAAAGGACAAAAAGGAAGGTAGACATATCCAAAGTAGATTGCTATCAATGTCATAAGAAGGGTCACTACAAGAATGAATGTCCTGACAATCCAAGAAACAAGAAGAGAGAAAGAGATCAAGCCAATGTTGTTGAAGAAGAAGACCTAAAGAAAGCCAACCCGTAGAATCTGACATAAGGGACTTACGCTACTAAGTCCTTTGCTTGTAGCCTTAGATACCTTATTTTGTATTTTTTGGTGTTTTAGAATTTATAGGTTTTAACATGGTTTTGGAAAGGACATTCTTTCTATTTTTATAAATTTATAGGTATCCCTTAAGCTTTGGAGGGAGCCCCCAACATCTCCCAAAGATAAGTATCTCATGTCCTTTTAGTTTTTGGTTTCATGTACTTGGTTAAGTTTTGATTATATCAAATACTAATCACCATTCTCCCTCTATTGTCTTGATTAGGAAAACATCTGCTATTTCCTCAAGGAGTATGGAAGAGAGTTTGCCAAGACAAGGTTTGTCAAGAAACAAAGGTATGCCTTAAACTACAAAACATTGATTTCTTTAAATGGTTATTCATTTGACAATCTATTACTAACATTGTTGTGTCTGGCTTAAAATTGGCAACTAGGGCCAAACTCCATGTGGGTCATCTTATTTATGATAGTTGATATTTTTATTGGATCCCTCTCATTGAGAGGTGTAGAATTGATCTAAAGATCATCCGATTCTGATAAGTATTCATGGAGTTATGAATTTATTTATGTTATAAGACAAATTGTCAAGTCGGCCAACAACTTGTGTAGGCTCAGAAACCCAATAGTCACGTTTATTCATCGTCTACATTTTAGTATAAATAGGTGAGGACTTGAAGTCATTTGGGACACACTCTTCATGTGATCTCCTCTCCACGTCTTGGGTTTTTGGAGGAGAGATACTAAAGAATACGCTGGCCTGGTATGATGCCCTAGTTGCAGATGATGCCCTAATCCAACGTAGTCATTTACATGCAGTCAATAAAGACTCTTACGCTGTTCATGGAAACCCTATATGCTGTTCATGATGAAGCCACAATTGGAAGGAGCCCTACCATAGTTATATGCATGGCATAGAGACTGTTCATGAAGACATTCACATGCAGCCATGGAAACATCTTATATGCTGTTCATGTAACACCTTATACGCAGTTCAAGAAGACTCGTTATCCGCAGTTGAATACGTTGCACAAAGGAGGGCTAAACGTAGTCAAGACTCAAAAGAGACCTCACTTATCCACTATTGAGGAGCCCTAATCTTCCAAGATACGTAGTCAAAGGAAGACCTTAATACGCTGCCTGTAGAAGCCTAAACACAGTTAATGAAGACACTTGTTCATGCAGTCAAGGATGGGAGAACCACAGTCATTACAACAGTGAATTAATGGAAGAAGCCACAGTCATAATTGCTCTCAAGTGAGGTAGCCGTAGATCATACATGAAGGAGCCGCAGACTCAGCATATCGGTAGAAGTATGTGATTTGGGCACATCTATCTCGGATAGATGAGGCATACTTCAGATAAGGACACAGTGAATGAATCACCCTCGGCATACTTGCAACAGTCTTGATGTGATATGATCACAACAACCATAAACGTTGATTTTGTAGATCAATGATCTCGGTTTCGGTTGGATGAAGATCTCGGTGACTTACATCTTGTACAACAATGACTTAATATGCAGTCACAATAACAAGGATCATAAGCAGTAATGTCTATGATGATTACAGTCTCAACATAATGAGAATGATAAGGATGAACAGTCTCAGATCATGATGGGCATGGACATCAAAATGATATATAAAACTGCATGATGATGGAAGATGTAGCATAATGGGCAGCATGATGATGAGAGCAGATGAGAGTAGGTCAGTCATCAAGGTCCAGCACTGTGATGGTACAACATGGTGCTACACGGTAAGGTGCAACAAATGGACGAAATGCAACCCTACGATAGGTGAAGCCGTCACCTTGGAAAATCAGTTGAAGCAGAATATCTTCAACTGATCTCATGTATCATTGTTATAGGAGAAGATCTATGCTCAAATCTAAATAAGTCATAGCGTTGACTTCTGTTGTAAATGTACTATCTCTCTCTTTCTACTGAACTTTGAAGAGCATAAAAGAAGAATTGATCAAGGGTTTCCCCACATTGGGGTTTGTCTCTGGCTGGTGCCACATCTCGTGTTCTCTTGTCTTGGCTTGTCTTCTGCGATTTATATTTATGTTCTATCTGCAGTTTACTTTAATGTTGATGTGATTGCTAATCTGGAAAAGATATTGAAAATTGAAATAAATTGCTCTAGCATAGAACATACCTAAAATTAGCACTAGCTATATTGAATCATATTGATTTTTGTTTTGTGTGATTCATCACTTGATAAATCTACCCCCTCCCATTCTTAACCGATTTTATAAAACCCTAGACAAGTTCTTTGGAAAACCCTATCGTAAGGGTATGTTAATGTCAATGTTTGAAACCCTAAAACTGCTTAGGGTTATTGAGAAATGCTATTTGAAGTCATTTGTTGTTCAGGGTTTTGGTATGATTATGGAAACCCTAACTTGTTGGGATGAATGATAATGACTAAAATCCCAGACCTTTGAAGTATTGATGATTTAGGGTTTGCTATGTTTCTATATTGAAACCCTAGCTCATTAGGGTTTGCTGGAATGTGTTAGCAAGACCCTTATAATGTCTTAGAAATGATTTCCTTGGGATGTGTGTGTTTGTCTCATTAAACCCTAGTCTAATCAAGTTTGTTATTAATCTTTGTAAAGGTGGGTTTGACTAACATAGGATATGAAATAATTTTGCATGTTGATGAAGTCCTAGATGTGTGAATTGACCTATCAGTGATCTTGAATCCTAGGGTTTGGATCTAAGCCCTAGTCAAAGTTTGTTTCTCTAGGATGATGGTATTTGTGAAATTCTAGGGTTTTGGAGTTAAACCTTAGTAGAAGTAAAAATCTTTGATGTATGATGACAATATGATGATTTGAGATTTGTGTAAGATTGTTGAAATCTGAGTTTTGGTTGGGATTATTGTTTGATTGAAAATCTAGGGTTTGCAACTAACCCTAGTGGAAGCTGGTCATGTTAATGACTACGCTGTGATTGGTTTTGATTGATTCTTTTGTGTGAAATCTAGGATTTGTATGAAACCCTAGTGGAAAGTCTAACATATGAATTCTGAAAGTTGTTAGATGCCTTTAAGATCTATATTTGTTTGAATTGTTTCTAGGGCTTTCTATATGTTGTAGCAGGGTATGTCATCCCTTTGAAAGAAACATTGAAACCCTAGATGTAATGAAAGTTGTTATGAAGTAGTCTAGGGTTTATGACAAAATCCCTAGCAAGATGTTGAAGAGTATGTGTCTCTTGTTTGAATATCTTATTGAAATGCTTTTGTTATTATAAAATTTTGATATGGCTAACTTCATGCTTCTAGAGATTTGCTTGTACTCGCTATATGAGTTGTGCAGACACACAATCTTCAATATGGTGAAGATATTCGTTGATGTGATAAGCATGATGTCATAACTTTAATGAAATCCTCTAATGTCGAAGAAAAGAAGTTGATCTCCCTGGGGTTATAAGAGGGAGCCTAGATAAAGGGAAGCTCCCTGGTTGAGAGGGAGGGCATAACATAGTTTTGATTGAAGATATGTTGCTGAATATGAAGTAGGAAAGGAAAGTGTATGATTGAGGAATCTTTTGTCAAAGATTCAGTTTATAGTCCTACTATGATGAGAAGCAACATTTGTTTCTGGAAGACCTTGAAGGTTTGTATTTGATTATGTACATGTGAAAGTATATTATTGATTCAGGTTGTGTTTGTACTGGTAAATCTCTCGAAGATTTGATAGCACGCTAGTTACCAATCAATTTGATTGGGAGAGATTGCTTATCCCTGATCTGCTAGATCAAGGAGTATTGAGGCTTTGTGAGTGAAGCATTGTTTGGGAGGACATCTGGCCGACACTTTGTGTTGATGTCTAGGTCCCGAAGTTGGGAAATGTGGTGTTGATTATAAAGCTCTGATTTTGGATACACACTTGGATCTTTGGGTTGATGGTTAGCAAGTAAGCTTGATGGTACCTATTGTCACTTGCTGCAAAAAAGTGTTTTCAAGCTACCCAAAGCGCAAAAGAGCAGAAAAGTTTGCAGCCATCTTCCAAGCTATAAAAGCTCTCAAAGCTAAATTGGACCCTCTCCATGGCATAGGGCTCAGAATAAACTTTCCAACAATATATGGAACTTCTCAAATGGACCTCGGAATCAGAAGATATGTCTTGTTAAAGATGAGGGTTTTGTCACCATTGAAAGGAGGAAGAACAGGTCCAATTTAAATTGTTTTGGAGAAATTTCCATATTTTCTTAATACAATTTCTTTTACAAACCCCATTTTACCCTTTGTATTTCCAACTCTAGTCGTGTTTCCCCATTCCCCTTTGAAATATCTTAAAAACATTCATAAAACATATTGAACGCCTTTTAAAAGGCTGGGACCCGCAAAAATTTATCGCTATTGGCTCATTTTCCTTTGCAACACATATCCGCTCATCTCCCTTTTCCTTTTGCGATTGCGATATTGCATAGCGGAAAGTTTCTCGCCTGCTGCAATAAAGTTCCACCCCCCCATCGATCGCAATATCGCAAATTCTCCGTCGATATCGCAATATCGCATATGCCTTGCCGATTGTCATATCTAAGTCCCTTCTCCGCACGCCGATTGTGATAACGTCCTCCCTCATCAATCACAATATTTCCACCCTCTCGCCGATCGCGATAAGGTCGCCTTCCTGCCGATTGCGATATCGCAATCGGGGATTGCACAAAACATAACTCCCTCCTCCGCTGAACTCCCTTCCAACTTGCGATTGTGATGGACCCGAAAGGTTATGTATTATGGTTTTGAGAAATTTTAGATCCAACATATTAGGAAATCACCATAAAAATCAGTGTTAAAGCCCCTTTTTGCTTTCCGATGGCGATATACAAGTCTTGGTTCCGGATGTGATATTTTATGTGTGTCATGCTTTATTGAAGTTTCGCGTCCAGACAATCGGCAAGTACTGTGAAATATGGTAGGAAGGCCCTCTCCTGTGTTGCGATTGCGATACCAATAGGCCCGGATCAACGACCTAGATTGAATCGGGCCGGATCAACGACCCAGATCAGTGAACATTAAAATGTCTATTTCGCTTCTGTTCAGTGGGACGACGAGGGTACTTTTCGGCTTATGGGTCGGCAATTGAGGTATTACATGAAGGCATGGAGCAGTTGGAGAGCGGTATGGGCTAATCCTGTGGAAACCTCCGCAACAAGAAACCCAAGACAACAATGGCCTCATAAATGAATTCGCTTGTTTCGTTGCACGTCTTCGGAGAGTAAATGAAGGTATGTGGACGCAGGAAGATTAATGGCTTAGCATGGGGCTCCACTCAGATACACAACGAAGGATTGCCAGGACATTCTCCGCTTCTAGTCGCAACACATAGTCGATCCACTCCCTGCTCTGGAGAACGAGCGATTCAAGCAATTAAGGCGAAAGTGACAGAAACCGGCCAAGCAACAGGAGGGATACAGTGTGATAGAGACGTGCCCTGATCAGGGGCCTTCACAGGCACTGCAAGATGATATTTTCTTCCATCATCATTCAGTTCCCTCTTTTCTATTTTTCTGTAATTTCTTTTACTTTGTAATTTCTAGTTGTTTTCAAGAAAGGAATCAAATCCTTGGAAATCATTTTGGGTAGCAGAGCTATCATAGGCCTAGACAACTAGTCAATCTGACAGGTTTCCCTGGGCTGAGATATTTTGTAAATGTTGATTCAAAGCCCGCCTTCTTTGTATAAATAAGGGGGAGAAGCACTTAATACGGGTTCCAGAATTCTACACCCAGAGTGGTCCAAATTCTATGGTTCCATTTTGGTTCTAATGCTTTTTCATAAGGGACTCGTAAGATATATTGCTGAATGTAAATGGACTGGTGAATGGGACTCGTTTTGAAGATTAATGAAACTCTCTGGTGATTCCAATCATGGCAATGCGCAGTATGTTTTCTCCTTTGTAATCTCATTCCATATATGTTTTTCTGTCTCTAAAATAGTGTGATGAAGCCCTTGTTTATGATTGTATATTTGTTACAAAGTAGCAACAGTACCTGTGTTAGCTACAAATTTACTTAAGTACTTGTAATGTGCACATATTTGCTTAAGATTTTGGATACAAATGTGCCCATGAGTATATGGCCTGAAACCTGGACTAGCGCTCCACTCCAACCGCTCTTTCATCTCCTCCCTCTTCCATATTTCTACTGGAACATTGTTGCTTAGGGTTTTGTTGGCAACCCTATGCATCGAATTCCCTCCTTTCTCTCCTCCTCTTCACCTTTACTACAACTGCAATATTAAGTTGCCTCATTGTTGTGTGTCGGCCACCAGAACCAGGCATTTCTCTCTGAGGTTGGCCCGATTTACCCCCCGAACATTTGGACCCATGTATTGGCCTGAGCTTACCTTCATAAAGGCTTATTGAACCAAGCCCCCTTTATCCTCTTTTTCCAACTACGTGACAATTGGAGTGTAACCGAAAGCCCTTCTTGAAAATCTTCCCTGTACTCCTCTATTTAAGATGTCCTAGGCATTGGTCTGCAATCAATCCAGAGGCTATCTCTAGGAAGCTTTCTATGTCTCCCGAAGCACTCGTGCAGTAGGTGCCATTAAAAGCGACAACAGTACCTAGAGAGGTTGAAAGCTTGAGTCCATCTTAGTCTCACTTGGGTAGATTGCCCTGGTCAAGAATCTAGTCCATGGCATTGTGGTGCCTAAAGTTCTTCATGGTTCATATAGTTGAGATCTTCCTTGTACTTGTATATGATGAATACCTCCCTAGTTAAGAGGGAGTGTTGGAAAATGTAACTAGGTTCAGTCTTGATTTGATGTATTTGAGTCTTCATGTAATGTACTTGTCAAAAGAATAAAGAAAAGAATTATTATTATTATTATTGTGACTTATTAAAGCACAGGTTTCGTGCTTGGGTCACCATGTTTCATGTCAAAGTCCCCGTTGAGGACTTCTAGAATTTATTTTGAGTCAATAGAGTCATTGTACTTTTACATAGACCCTTCTTAGGCTTTTGAATCATGTAAAAAGGTTAATTATTGAGTCAAATATGAATTATGTTGTCTCCACACCAAGTCGGCCTCAAGATGATCAAGTTGTCCTCAAAGGAGGCTATTCGACCTCACCAAAGGGCTATAAATGAAGCCATTCATATTCCATTTGAAGCACTCTCTCTTACAAGCAAGTTTGATCTCTCTTGAAGTCAGAAGAAGTGTGGAATAGAAGGAGGAGAAGGAAGTGTGAGTTTGGTCTAGGAGAAGGAGAAAGGGAAAATCAAACCTTCTATTCAACTATATCTCTCTCGTGTGCCCTAGTTTGGAAGACTGAAGTTTTCTTGTTGATGCCATAGCCAGTTGCAATATGATGTTGCCCCCCAAGAAACTGTATTGGGCCAAGATCGAAGGTTTTGAGTGAAGATCAAAGTCTTTAAGGCAAGGTCAAAGTTGCTGGGTCAAAGAAAGTGCTCCCACTGTTGCTGCTGCTCTTAGGTCAAGAAGGATCATCTCCAAATAAGGAAGAAGGCTGATTTGGTGTGGAGAATAATTTGTGTCAAGGTCAAAAGTCTTGGAATATCTCCGCAAAACTATTGAAGTAAGAATTATTGACTGGGTTTTCCCCTAGCGAAGGGTTTTGCCCTGGTTCTAAGCCTACATCTGGTGTCCATTGTTTAAGTGCTATTGCTTTGGTAATTGGTTGATGAACTAAAAGAAAGAAGATATAAAATAAACCTAATAAGAAGTCAAGAACATCACAAGTAATTATCAAGTATAAGAAAATCTTTCTGACTTTCTGATTTTCTAACATGGAGGAGGTCTTTGTCTAGGTCAAAAGTGTCTTGGATTGTCTCATCTTAATTTGAGTCTACTAGTGGAAGAGTTTGACTGGGTTTTCCCCTAGATAGGGGTTTTGCCGTAACTGAGTGCCTGTATCTTGTGTTCCTTGTTCTTGTGATCTTCATACATATTAATTTGGCAATTGCTTGTGAAAATTCCTAAGTTACACGAAATGGGGAAACGGGTACGAGTTTCTGAAACGGGCACGGGTACGAAACACGACCTCCCCAAATTTTGGAAACGGGGAAACGCGAATATATATATATATATATATATATATATATATAGTATAATACATATATATATATATATGCAATCATAAAGCATACATGATACATGATACATTATAATTTATTACATTTAAACATTATGGATTAAATTTACATCACATTTACTCATTAATGATCACATAATGAAAATAAAAATATCGGAGTATCCAAAAGCAACCTTTATTATATATCCAAATCTCAAAATCAACCTTTATTATATATTAATATATGAGGTTGCAAGTACAATAAAGACTATATATAAGGCTGCAAGAACTATAGAGACAAAAGACTAATCCTCATCAAAAATAGAAGCAGAACATTGCTCAATAGTGGATGGTGGTGCTGAAGAAGATGATGGGCCAATTCCACTTCCAGGTTGGACCTCAATATTCAGGGTAGCAAGAGAGAGATCCAAATCAGGACTTTCTACATCCACATCCCATTCTTTAGAAGGACCATTGTTGTATTCATAACCCCTACGAGATGCAAGGTGAAGGTTGGAGTGCACATAAACAAGATCCTCTACCTTCTGTGAGCCCAACCTATTGCGCTTCATAGAATGAATAAAACCATAAGTGCTCCAATTCCTTTCTGCTGATGAAGAGCTTGCTACTTGTGAAAGAATACGAATGGCAAAGCTTTGCAAATGTACACCATTTGCTCCATGACAAATCCACCACCTAATTGGATTCATGGTGCTTCTCTCCTCCAAAGCTGATATATCTACATAATCATCTATTCCTGCAGCAAAATTGGCAAATTCTTCCTTTACCTCCCTGTGTAGATGAAAAGAAAACATTCTCATAAGGGCTTTTTTCACCCCATTAGCCACCTCTCTATCCTTATGGGGTGCCTTCCTCTTCCCATTGCTTTGAGCAATAAGCTGCTCATCATAAAATTTGGGGTTCAAGACATGTGCTAAAGTGTGAAATGGAGTGTTGAAATTGTTTCACCTATCAACAATGATTTTCTTTACTAAACAAAATGATCATCAACAAACAAAAGTTGTGGACTCTTGCGAAATGATTTCCATAGTTTTCTCAACCATGGAATCCATGCCATCATATAACTCTCCTAAGAAAGTTTGGTCAGTGTCAACACTCCGAAGAAGCTCAAATGTAGGGGTTGTGAACGTTAGTAAGAAATCTACCTTGCTCCACCAATCCTCATCAAGGCACAATCTACGCACCATATATACCCGCTCTAAATCTGCTTGTCTCCACTCAATCCAAAGTTGACTCACCACCATAGAAACTAATGCATGCTTAACCTCAACAAGGCGGCACAACATCAGGAAGTTTGAGGCATATCTTGTCTCAACAACTTTTAACAACTCCAATTTGGCGTACTCTCGAAATATGGCCTGAGATTGGTGGTGGTTGGTGATGAATTTGACAATCTCCCTTGCTTCCCTTGTGATTTCCTTTATCCAGGAAACTTTGTTGTCGATCTCCTCTAAGATTAGATTCAGATTATGGACAATGCATGGTGTCCAAAAGATGTGGTCATACCTCCCCTCAATAATTAAACCCGCAGCTTTGCAAACTAGTGCATTATTTGTGATACCTTGCACCACCTTGTTAGGCCCTATTTGTTCAATAGATTTTATAATAACATCAGCAATGAGTTGTGCATCTTTTACGTCTCCTGAGCAGTCTTCTGCCTTGATAAACATTGCTCCTTTGGGGGAAGTGGCAATGATATTTATCAATGGTCTGCGCCTTATATCTGTCCATCCATCTGAGACTATGGTAACCCCAGAGCTACTCCAGGAAGAACGAATTTGTGATAAAATATCCTCCACAAGCTCCCTCTCATTTTTGAGAAGCTGAGTTTTGACTTTCTCATAGTTGGGCCCCTTGTACCCTTGAGGAGCTTTGTTAATTGCCCTTATCATATCTTGCCAATAAGGAGAGCGAACAACATTGAATGGGATACCACATGCATAAATGCACCTAGCCGCTTTGGAATCAATTTCTTTTCTCGCTTGCACATTCACCAATTTAGCAATTCTGTTATCTTGAACTGAAGGGGATGCCCCTCTGGTATTTTTGGGTGCTGGTTGTTCATGTTGTTGAGTGGCACCGACTCCTCTTTCTTGCTTCAACAACAATCCTTCGCTCAATGTTAGATGGAGCTTGAGGAGTAGCTTGAGTAAGCTCATCATGCCTTCTCTTAATAACGTCCGCCTCATCTTGCTCTCTTTGATATGCCCTCCTTGCCAATGGATCTGCTGTTTTTGTGCAACCCACAACCCCCTGTCCTCCTCCTTGCAAAAGATGTGCCTTCACTCTTGGGTAAGAGCCCTTGTACAAATTATTGCAAAGATTACATCGCCATTCCCATGAGCCACCGCCTCCACATTTTTGAAGCTTCTGGCCTCCAAGGAGGATAATATTCAGCCCTTGGGTTGGCCCTAGGGCTTGAACTTGCAACTGCACTTTGGTTGGAAGCCATTGCTGCAAAAATAAATTAAAAAACAATTCTATAAATAAAAAACGTTTTTCATATTTTTGGCAGCATAAACCCTCGAAAAATTGAAGAAATAGTAGGAAAGAATTAAGAAAATGAATGTTGCTTACCCAAATTAATTTTCTGTAGCGGAAGCTACCCCAAAATGCTAGAAAAGATGAGAAATCTGGTTGTAGCTGAGCCAAAAAGCCAAGAATGCCGTAGCGGGAAACTCTGCACTCCAAATCTGCTGCTGAAATCTCTTTCTCTTGCTGTTGAAATCTCTTGCTATTGTTGTTGAAATCTTCTTTGCTCATTGTTGAAAACACCCTAGCTGAAACCACTGCTCTCTTCCTCTCTTCTCCTTTGCTAAAATCACCAGTCTCCAAGAAAAACGACTTGCTCAATTGTGTGAAGAGAGAATGAGGCGAAGGTCACTTTTATAACTTGAGAGAGGCATCTAGAAGCAACTAGAAGCCACTTTAGTCAACCAATTAAAAAATAGAAAACAAAATAATAAAAAAATAAATAAGAAAAAGGCAATCTACGTGGGGAAACTCCGCCGTACGGTCTGGAAACCCGTTTCCGACCGTACTGGCCATGTTTCCTCCTCGAGAAACGGGCTAATACAGCCGTAAACGAGTTTCTGGGTTGTACCATACAGGTTTTGCCATTTCTGTTTTGTTTCAGTACGGAAACGAACTATATCCCCACGTTTCCTGTAACTTAGGAAAATTCCTAGATCTAACAATCTCAGGAATCCTACTGCAACCAACTGAATCTACTTCACCTAGATCAAATTACATTACAAACTTATTTTAGATTTCTTCTTGAAATATTAAAGTAAATTATTGAAGCAGCTTACACCAAATTAAATATGATTATGAAACATAGAAACTATGCAAGGAAATGAAAACACATAGGACACTGTTATTTTTGGACAAATGTCCCCAGAAAAACCCAATGCAGGAACACCGGTGCAACAGTTTTGAGGGTTTATTATTATTAAGCAGTAGAAAATTTTGAATACATCGCTGAAAATCTCACATGGTTATTCAGTTGCAGAGAGAAATACTGGCAGAAGCTTAGTGAGATTACCTCACACAATCACTGAGAAAAAGTCCTGGCTGTTCCGTTCGCTGGATGAGATGCCCTTGGCAGGCCGTGCGTTGTCTCTGCGCTGCCTCTACACTGTCCTAGCGTCAACCCTCTCAGGCACAACGTCACCCAATTGGGGAATCGATCAGTAGCCCAAAGTCACTGCTCTCAGCATCTCGGTCTCACACCCAGGCTTTCGACTGCTAAAACTGATTCTCTGCTCTGATTTTTGAGTTTCTCTCTCTCTCTCTCTACGCTACTTCTACGTGGCCCTTCTGGCCTTGCGTCAGCCTCTACGTCAAGGCTACTTGATCACTCTCTGCCTCTTTTTGTTGATGATTCTTCCACTGAGAATATCTCTCTCCGGGCGCTGCTATCCCTGCCCCTCAACTGCAAGAAATCTCCTCAATCGAATGTTTTTCTTGAGAACTTCTCACTTTAGAAAATCGATTTCTTGATCTCTCTTGGTGTATCTTCCAAATGACCCTCAAACCCCTTCTTATATTTTCCTGTTGGACAACCAACGGCCTAGACTAACTCTTAATCAAAGGCTCAGATCGTTTTGACTTGATCTCCATCTTTTTCTAGAAGTTCCACCCACAATTAGATTAATACCCATTAATATTTTAATTTTCCTAAGTTTAGACTTGGAACCCCATTAAAAATATTAATTATTTTAATAAAATCGTCTCTAGGTGGAATTTCCCAAAACAATTTATGGGTTCTTTGAATGCATGTGCCCAAACCTCCCTGCAAAATTTGAGGTCTAGAGCACATCCGATGCTACCCCAAATCAACACTCCCTCTTAGCGAGGAATGTGCTCTAGCAATATACTGTTGCCGCAAACTGCTCTAACTCTGAAGCATCATCCTCTGCGCCACTGATGTTTGACATGCTGTCCACCCAATACTGCGTTGCTGCTGCAATTGTACTGCTGCCTTTGACACTGCCACTGCCAATGCTACATCTGTACTACACCTTCGTCTCAAATGCTGCTAGCACTGCCACTGCTAACACTGCATCCGTACTGCAACTCAGTGGTTGAGAGAAGCAATTGAAAAACATCCAAAATTACTGAACTAACTGTGCTCAGTATGATACCACGTGAATGCTGGAATTGGCTGCTACTAGTCTTTGCGCTGACCCTCTGAATCTATTGCACTGTTGCTGACCTCTACTTTGTGCCATCTGTACTGTTGCCAACTCTGCTCTGTGCTGCTCAGACTTTGGTGCTCCTAGCCACTGCAACTGTCTCCCGACACTCCTTGACAACATCCGATACTAGTCCATCCTGCTATTGTAAACTGGGTTCCTTTTGCAAGGTATTGATCTAAGAGGTGGACTCCTCAAGGATCTTGCCCATCTGTAGCTCTATCAAACTACAACTCCAAATCAACCCACTTCCCTCCTGGAGGTATCTTGGTTATCATGGCGAACTCCTCCTTTTTTGATCTTTGCGACTGCAACCTTAGGATCATGCTTCTCATCCTTGCCCTTTTTCTTCGAAGGACACTAGGATGCATAGTGGCCCATCTTGCCACATCTGAAACACTTCACCTTGGAGACGTCCTTCTTTCATCTCTGTTGCCCCTGCTGCCCCTTCGATGCAAGCGCTACATTGTCCTCCTCCTCCTTGGGTTTCAACCCACTGTTGCTGCTGCTTTCGTCAAGTTTGACCTTGACCAGGTCTCTCCTCAGCTCTTTTTGTTTTGGAGCTGCCCAAATCTCATCCCAATTGGTCAATGCTGCTCTGCCCAGGATACTCTAGACAAAGATTTGCCACTCATCTGAGACAAAATTGAGGGTCACTCTCACTAACTCTGAATCCTGAGGTGTATGCCCCGTAGTCGACAACTCATCATGGGTCTCTTTCAGCTTCTTGAGGTATGGATCCACACGTTCTCCCTTCTGCATCTGCGCAGATCTCAACTTTTGTTCCAAGTACATCTTCCGCTGCTCGGAAGATCCTTGATACAACGCGGTCAAAGCATCCCACATCTCCTTAGCAGTTGCTTTGCTAGCAACATGGCACACCACGTGATCCTTGAATCCATCTAGGATCATCCTCTTGGCCTTTGCCATCTCAGCCTTGTACTTCTTTAGCGGATCTGCATCCGCAGGTTCAACTACCACACTATCAACATACGTCTTGAGGGCATGCTCATCTAGAAGGAAAGACATGCTAGCCTTCCAGCTGATATAGTTGGAAGCTCCGTCCAACCTGTTCTGATCCCTCAAGCCATTGGTTGCGATATCCTCCGAAAATTGTCGAATGACTCCCTCTTTCTCTCTACTTCATAGCTTCTAGGCTGGCTTACACACTCCTTGGCGGAGCTGGTAATTCTGTTGCTCCTTTACTGCCTAGCAAATGAGAAATATTGATTTCCTCGTCAAGAAATCACTAGGGAAGTATTCTGTTACTATGCGATCTGCTTCCTTCTTCTGATGGCTTTTCTTCCCAGCACTTAGCTTGCAGAAATCTGCGTCCTTCTGTGCTGAGGCTCTGTGTGGTTCTCTCCGCCTTCGCAAGTTCTCGATCCAACAATCTTACCTCTCTATCGACTCACTCAAAGAGAGACACCCTCGAAAATATAGCCCTCCTAGTTAGAACTGCGCAATCCCATAGGGGATTCGAACTGCTGCTTGCTGCAACGAGTTGGCCCTTGCTTCAGTGCTAGATCTTCTCGTCATGTTTCACATCAACAACTCTGATACTATGTGAAAATTCCTAGATCTAACAATCTAAGGAATCCTACTGCAACTAGCTGAATCTACTTCACCAAGATTGTAAATTACATTACAAACTTATTTTAGATTTCTTCTTGAAATATTGAAGTAAATTACTAAAGCAACCTACACCAAATTAATTATGATTCTAAAACATAGAAACTGAGCAAGGAAATACAAACACATAGGACACCGTTATTTTCGGACTAATGTCCTCGGAAAAACCCAATGCAGGAAAACCAGTGCAACAGTTCTGAGGATTTATTATTATTAAGCAGTAACAAATTCTGAATACATCGTTGAATACCTCACAGGGTTATTCAATTACAGAGAGAAGCACTGGCAGAAGCTTAGTGAGATTACTTCACACAATCACTGAGAAAAAGTCTTGGCTATTCCGGTTGCTAGATGAGGTGCCCGTGGCAGGCCGTGCACTGTCTCCGCGCTGCCTCTACGCTGTCCCAGTGTCAATCCTCTCAGGCATAGTGTCACCCAACTAGGGAATCGATCTGTAGCCCAGAGTCATTGCTCTCAGCCTCTCGGCCACACCTCGGCTTCCGACTGCTGAAACTGACTCTCTGCTCTAATTTCGACTTTCTCTTTTTCCCTCTGCGATGCTTCTGCGTGGCCCTTCTGCCCCTGCGTCAGCCTCTGCGTCAAGGCTGCTTGATCACTCTCTGCCTCTCTCTGCTGACAATTCTCCGGCTGAGAATCTCTCTCAACGGAAGCTGCGATCCTCTGCCCATCAACTGCAATAAATCTTCTCAATCGAATTTTCCTCCTGAGAACTTCTCACTTCAGAAAATCGATTTCTTGATCTCTCTTGGTGTATCTTCCAAATGACCCTTAAGCCCCTTCTTATATCTTGTTGGACAACCAATGACCTAGATTAACACTTAATCAAAGGCTTTGATCGTTTTGACTTTATCTTCGTCTTTTTCTAGAAGTTTCACCCACAATTAGATTAATACCCATTAATATTTTAATTTTCCTAAGTTTAGACTTAGGAACCCCATTAAAAATATTAATTATTTTAATAAAATGGTCTCTGGGTGGAATTTCCGAAAATAATCTCTGGGTTCTTTTGAATGCATGTGCCCAAATCTCCCTGTAAAATTTGAGGCCTAGAGCGCATCCGATGCTACCCCAAATCAACATTGCTTGATGAAAGATAACATAATAAAGAAGTAGAAGAAGCCAACATACATCACAAGTAATTATCAAGAAATGAGCAATCAAACCCTAATATCTACATGCATTGTTTTCTCAACTATCTAGGGCATAACCTTTTGGAGGATCACTTATTTTTAATTTTCATAGATCTAAGTGGGGGTCATAGCTACCCTTTGAATGCATCTGAAGGGCACACCTCTTCTAGGGGTTTACTTCATACTATTTTGGTTAATTAAGGGGTATCTTGGAAGATGTCCTTCTTATAATGATTTCACTATATAAGGGAGAAATAACTTATCTTGAAGAGCTCTACCCTTTGATATTATATTGGAGGTGGTTGTTGAGGTTTATTTTTGAAGGATGTTCCAACTTCCAAAAGCATAATAGGACAAGTGGCATCTTGCATGGGCATTGGAGCATTTGGCAAAAAGAAGAAAATATGTGGCATCTCGTTTATGTGGCTTCATTGTTTTATTTATGGAGAGCCCTCATATGTAGTAATTCGGTCTTTTTCTAGTATTTTCCTTGGAGTAATAGTGGAACTAGAAACCATTAATTAATATTTTATTGTAAGGGAGTTGAGCTGAAATCTGTATTAGGATTTGCTCTCTCCATTTTTGAGGATGGTTGGATTTGTGAGGAGATTCCCTCCTTGAGCTTAGTTGAATACCTTGTGAAAGCAACGAAAAAATAAGGGTTCTTGTGAGGTTAATATTTTCATCTCAATTGCTGAATTTTTGGCTGCAAACTATTTACAAAATCTGCTTGAAGTGCTACTTATAGCAAGTAAAACTACTCCATTAGAGGGGATCTAATGTGGGTCTTCCCCTCTTGAGTACCTTTTTATTTTTGAAGGATGTTCCAAAAGAATAATAGGACAAGTGGCATCTTCCATGGACATTGGAGCATTTGGCAAAAAGAAGAAAACATGTGGCATCTCGTTTATGTGGCTTCATTGTTTTATTTACGGAGAGCCCTTATATGTAGTAATTCGGCCTTTTTCTAGTATTTTCCTTGGAGTAATAGTTGAACTAGAAACCATTAATTAATATTTTATTGTAAGGGAGTTGAGCTGAAATCTGTATAAGGATTTGCTCTCTCCATTTTTGAGGATGGTTAGATTTGTGAGGAGATTCCCTCCATGAGCTTTTAGTTGAATACCTTGTGAAAGCAACGAAAAAATAAGGGTTCTTGTGAGGTTAATGTTTTCATCTCAATTTCTGAATTTTGTGGCTGCAAACTATTTACAAAATCTGCTTGAAGTGCTACTTATAGCAAGTAAAACTATTCCATTAGGAGGGATCTAGTGTGGGTCTTCCCCTCTTGAGTACCTTCTTGTTTTATTCCTGAATATGTTAATGTTGCAAACATCATCTTAATTAGAGTTGCTGCAGATTTTTACTTTAATGGTACAATAGTCCTCTAAGATAAAACGATGTTGCCTTAATTATTAAAAAAAACAACTCTCTAAGATTAATACTTGTTATGGCCCAAATTAGCAGGTGTCACTAAGGTCCTTATGAGATACCAAGGTGGCACTACATAGGACAAGTGCACATTGTCACCTTGGCTCGAGTTCCCATTCATTAGGCCAACTCCCACAAATCCACGGGAGGTTCTTACACAAAATGCCCTCCAACACAGGTTTATAGACTAGTGCCTACTAATACCTCTTGGGTGATGGAGCCTACTAATACCTCAAAATAGCACCAAATTTGAGTGATAGGAGTCCGTTCTATGTTCCAGATGTGTACCTTGCTGTAGGCTTTGTTATATGGTTGAAGATGAACACAATTAGTTTGTTGTCCTGCAACTTCAAACTTGCAAAATTGCTGAAAAATGTAGAAACCAACAGGGCCACAAGACTATATTTATTCTTTTAAAGTTTGATCTAAGGGTGGAAATGATAGGGCAATAAGTGTATGTCAATGAAAACAGTCAAACACTAAGAGTAAGTGGGTAATTTGAAAGATATTAAAATCGGGAAAATGTTACTCATTAAAAGGTGGCAAAACCCAGGTTTATTTTATGCAGAAATTTAGTTTCCAGCAAATTAGAAGGTGAGTACTTCAAATAATGACAAATTATTGCCCGAAAGTGGAAAAATGACAAGGGTTTATAGGTACATACCTTTTAGGCTCAAACCCTTGAGAGAGGGTTTCACTTACACTCAAATCTGCTGCTGTAAATTGTATTGCAGATCTGTAAAACGTTTGTACAACCCCTTGAATTTGCCTTAGATAAGCTTTCCTCCACAAGACAAGCAAGCTACGCCTTTGTTGGCCCTGTTATCGCCCAAACTAGTAGGGGACCTAGAGGGGATCCCTAAAGGGCAAATGCTCGACCAAGGGCAACAAATGGAGACTTAGCCCACTGTTACCTCAGCCAAGACTCCCTACTCTTTATGGATTTTCACTGATGGGAGGAGACCCAACATATTATGGAGTCGTCAACGAAGAATAAATCAATAAGTGGACATGGAGTCACCCAAATAATCCCTTTTAGAAGAGGTTGATGAATGGAGCTTGCTTGCTTTCTAAGAAAGGTACAATATATTATTGGAGAAAGATGGGAGGATTTTAGGGTTAGGTTTAGGGAATATGACTTCTGAAAGAGTTTCCCAATCCCTAAAATCCTTATTGGAATTGGTATCCCGGATGGTTCTTGAAGAATTGTATTTTCGAAGGAAAGGGACCACACAGGATCAAGTGGACCCAACCTAGGTTTGGAGGTAAGAGTTTAGCAATCAATGATATTCTTAACCCAGACAAGGAGGGGGAAATGATCAAAGAAAGGATTTTCACTTAAAGGTGTTGAATTGATCCTATGAGGCAGTAGCCTTGGGGATACCAGGGCAAAGTTTGATCTCAGAGCTACGGCTTGGATTTTCTCACAACTACATCATCGGAATGGCTTCAAAATTGGTGGAGGCCTTGAGGAGACACCAACGCAGGAGAGGCTAGGAGATTGAACTTTTTGGAGGGCTATTTTGTTTGGAAACGGATGCCCTAGGTGACCCAACTTGGCTAGAGCTAGGAAAAGGTGAATAAGAATTGATTTTAGGTGATCATCTCTTGGTAGATCAGTGCCTTAGTCTTGGGAGAATGGAGTCTATGATAAATATGAATGGAGACCTTGGTTTATAGTCAAGGAGGTCTCTAGAGTACTTCGCTAACCTTCTAGGTCAAAGAGAAGCAATCTTGCAACCTTTATACTTCGATGTGCAAAAGGTGATGGCTTATCAAGATAAATTCGTTGATAGAATTATCCCTAGGAGATTTCATTCAAATCACATGACCCACACATTGAGAGATGTTATATAGAGACAAAATTCCACAATTTAAGCAGTAAATGCATGCAACAATTAGCCCTAAAAATAGCGAAAATCCAAATCCAATGTATATGGCAAAGTAAAATGAGAATAACATTAAAAGATGTACTTACATGTGATAGAACATATCCAACCATCCACAATTTGACAATAGAGAAGCTCCAAGATAAGATAAACCAAATCCACACATCAAAATTCATCCATAAAGCCCCAATTCATCCTCCAAGAAAAAGTGCGAAATTCTCAAGAGAGAGAAGAGATGCAATCCAAAGTGATGATGAGAAAATGAACTCATCTCACTTGTATTTATACACTAATGAGAAGTTCGAATTAGCCTCCTTGGCCTACATAAGCCCCAAAAATAAAATAATGTTCTAATAATCTAACTTTTGGTGACAAGCCCACCAAACTAGCTCACAAATGAAAGAATATGCCTCTTGAGAGGTCAAATAATGAATAATACATGTCGTAGGGCCCTTTCAGAGGTTTGATGAGGTCCATGGGTGCGATAATGAAGAGTACAACCCTCAAAAGTGACGGACAAGGGGTTGGCCCCTTGTTCTCCAAGCAATAAACCTGTGGTGCTCCCAGTTGGTGTGGGGGCACAATAATAACCTCATGGGTCTCCAAATGAGAGGAAGATGCTTGCAGATCGTCTGCAAGGGCTCTGATGATGGTGTAGGGGATGCCACATCATCCTACGAGTCTTGGGTCGGCTTCCAAGTGCATGGTACATTTATGGGGCCAACTGGGCAAAGGTGAACCAGGTGCATCTTTCTCGTCCAATGGGAGTATCTCGAGCATCTTTGACCATCCTCGGGGATCCATGGAGTGTTGTCTATTGTTGTGGAGGCTCATGACTCTCAAAACACACCGTACATGTGCCAATGTAGCCCTCTAGAGCATTAGGACCTCGTGTAGGGAGACCAAACCCAAGATGGAGACCATCTGCAATCCTGCATAAGACCCAATGCCTTCCCTAGTCTTTCAGTGCAACAAGTGATTAGAGAGATCGAGTAAATGAGCTTACCAACCATGGACCACAGGTGGGGACTTCATATTGGCCCGCCTTTCCATAATGGGCTTCAGGATGTGCCAATGTCTCCTAACTCCAAATGGGGTTAACCAAGTATCCTATTAGGTGGTTTCTACTTCTAAAGGGAATAGTATATTCAAGGTACATCCTTCAAAAGGTGGTGGCATGCGACAGATAGGTGAATGAAGTAGGGGATGAGAAGGGGCAGTGTTGGGCCACATGCTAGGGTACAATGGTATCTAATAAAAGGGAAGCCCACACTTGGGTTTATAATGTATAGGAGGGAGCATTTGTGGTACATGAGGTGCCTCGACCTTGATTTTGCCCCCATTCTTTATATGCCTTTGCCTTTTTATGATTTTATTTGATTAATTGCTCGGGGTTCAAGGGGTAAGAACATGATGCATAAGATATTGCAGTGAATACCCCAATTTAAAGTAGGGCGGTTCTTTGCCCACCAGGAGTTGGGACAATCATGAGTTCCTTTATGATGAAGGAGGTTCATATAACTTGTAGGAACCAGGGTGAAGGCCATGATGATGGGGTAGAGCTCATGTATTGGCTTTTGCCCACGTGCTAAATGTGTTTGTCTCGACCATCTTTTGCATTTTGTGGTACATCTTCCTGTTGAATGTGGCCATATATGCTTTTATCTTTCTTTTTAGTTGCATCAACCTCCGGGCTTCATTCCAAGCCATGACCCAAGGTGTGGGCAAGGGGAAAGGGCTAACCCTATGTGGACCCAATGGAGGAATGTGGACCCAGGTGGGAGAAATGATGAATAGGTAATAAATGGAAAGAGGGTAATATAAACAGATAAGTGAGCGGGACCACACAACCAAAATTGGGGTTTCCCATGAAATACCATCCCTAGAACCAAATGGTCAGTAAAAGAGATCCCACAGGACTAGAATCCAAGGTTAATACATAAAATGGGTCTCGGGGACAAGAGCACAGACCTAGCCCATTCTTTCTGTCGAATCCCCCCATTAATCCATGCCCAAAAGTGTACATGATGAGCAAACTACAATACTCAATTTCCAAATGACAAGGCATACCTTTAGGTTCGGGAGGCCCTCCTTCATACATACGATCATGGTAGATGGGCGAGGGACCACATGGCTGGCTCAGGTGGTGGAGAAATGGCACAATGAGTTAGCTAGTGGCTATTGGCAATCGGTTGAGGACCATCTTGAAGAAAAAAATTCTCCTAGGGATATTACCCACAAAATGGTGGGTAACATTTGGCTCCAACTGGGATGTGATCTCTCGAAGAAGTGGGTGAAGCTACTCGAACGGGAGGTCATGAGAACTCTAGCAATCTCTTGGTTACCGTAGACCTGTCACCTGCACATATAATAGATGGAAAAACACAGGGCAACGTGTTTTCGCGACGTCTCATGATGACACATGCTATATGTTAGGCCGTAAAACCAACAGAAAATAAAATATGCATCTATCTACCATGAGAAATATCATATGACGTTGATTCTAATGCAAAAATGGGCATGCAATGCATCCTACCCTAACATGCAAATGGCGAAGCTATTATTAAGTGTAATCATAAAGCTAGTGCAACCAACATATCATCAAGTCAATATAAATATGCTTGCTTATATGATCACTCATGCAACAAATCCCAAAGCGAATGCAAACCCAAATACATGGAGGATGATGCAGGCAGGAGGTGGGAAAATATGATGCCTACACATGGATGATTATGTGAGAAGTGGTAAGAAAAGGTTGTAATCTAGTCCATGAGATCTTCTCTTGCAACCAAAATATAGAGATGTCGACAACCAAGCTCATAAAATTTTGATTAATGGCACAACCTCTGGCATATCACTTCCACCATTGTCCTTATTATTTACATCATGGCTTATGGCTTTCATCGAGTTATGATTTATAGGAAAGGGAGGTTGACAAGATGGAGAAGTAGACTGCACATGATGATTACACTGGAGAGGGGAGACTATGGAGTGATCAAAACCTTGAGGGCGCGTCCAAGGAGGAAAACTATAATCAATGAAGGGATTTTCCTTGATGCTATACTCAGGAGGGGGAAAAGGCTCACAGTTACTTGAGATCATATGACTGGGGGCGAGGGAATCACTTGATGAGGACTCAAGATGATGACCAATAGGAAAAAGGGAGAAAGAAATATTGTATTCAACGGGTTTGGCTTTCCCAAAATCATAATCTAGAGGCTCGAGTGATTTGAACATAGAATCATAGCTGGGAGAAGTGGGAGCCTTATCAGTCTCCTTAGTATCAAAGGCTGTATCTCTCTTAAAAGGAAAATTGATCACTTCCAACCTAAGTTGTACTGAAACAAAAGGGTACGGGGTTTGAAACGGATACGACAAATTTTCAAAAAGTCTAGATATGATATGGCAGGAAACGATACATATATATATATTAATATATATATATACATATTTAAAAAATAAAAATCTCATATTACCATTCATATTTCAAAATCTAGATTATCATCTATGGTCTATCATGATTCATCATCATCAATTCAACATATGCCATAAACATTCAACATTGTCATCATCATTAACGATTATTATAACATTCATGATTCAAATTTCAAGTTTCAGCATATCATCAAGTTTTTGTTTCAAATTTCAAACATCAAGTTATCAACATGACAAGTTACACAGACACCATCATTACCAAAATTAATAATGCATACTAATTACTACATAGTACAAAGTACAAAATGAACTATGACAGGCAGTCTACTATCATTACTCATAATTTATATGGTTGTTCAAAAGTCTAAATTTAAAACACCATAAATTGCATTTACATATCATCAAATATGTCTTCGTTCATGCCACTATAATGGTCCACTTCCACATCCTCTCTAGAAGTGGCAATGGGAACATTGCTGCCATGTCCACTTGAAGATCCACCTATTGGTGACTCCGAATCAAACAAATTCATATGAGACATGACATTCAATGTCACATCCAAGTAAGGCAACTCTGGTTCCACGTCCCATAATTTGGTGGGTCCAAATTTGTATTCATCTCTCTTGTGTGACAGAAGGCGAAGGTTTGAATGAACATACACTAGTTTCTCAGCGTTCTTAGAGCCCAATCTGTTTCACCTCACTGAATGGATGAAGCCGTATGTAGTATGTACTTCAGTTCCTTTCTACTGAAGAGGAACTAGCAACTTATGACAAGATCTTGATGGCCAAGTTTTGGATATGTGGAAGTGCCCCACCATAGAAGTTCCACCACTCAATTGGACTTAATTTGCTCTTGTCCCGCATACACTCAATATCATAACCCCAATCGTCTGATCCCACAAAATGAGAAAATTGTGCACGAACCCGAAGCCCAATTTCAAGATCTACAAAAAGCTTTCTAAAAGCATTTTTAAATCCTTTTGCGACTTCTGGGTCTTTGTTTGGTGCGCTTCTTTCTGGATCACGTAGCAACTCTGCAACATAATATTTTGGATTCACTGCATAGGCTAAAAGGTGCAATGGGGTGGTCATCTTGTTCCTCCTTTTGGTCAATATATCTTTTACTTCTCTGTAAAAGAATTCATTCGGGCCATTCTCCTTGGCATTTATAACCAACCTTATCTTCTCTATCATTGAATCAATGCCCTCATACACCTGTCCCAGATTAAGCATATCTGTGTCAAACATACAGAGCAAATCCACTATTGGCTTAGTAAATGCCAAGAGGTACTCCATCCTATCCCACCATTCATCATCAACAACCAACTGTTTCATTGCTTGTGCTCTATCAGATTGGGATTGCCTCCATTGATTCCAAAGAGAACTGCATACCATTGATTGTAATGTATCTTTCACCTGCATGAGCCTTGTTAAGACTATGATGTGAGAAGCAAATCGAGTCTCGACAACCTGTAGGTGTCAATTTGCCAATGTTTCAAATTTCAACAAATTAAAAAATCATAATTTGATTGAATAACCTATTATGATTCACGAATCATGACATTTGAGAATCCAATTTAGATATTTGAATTTAGAGTCAGAAATTAGAATTTATGAAATATTTAATAAACTTTAAACTTTAAAGTGTAGGTACCTTAAGGAGCTCCAACTTAGCAAATTACCTGTAGATGCCTTGGGACATGTGGTGGTTTGTGTAAAGGCTTGAATTTCTTTTGCCTCTTCAAAAATAACTCGAATCCACCCAATTTGCTTCCCCATCTTGCTCAATATGAGGTTCAATGAATGTACAACACAAGTGGTCCAAAAAATGTGTTGATATTTGCCTTCAATAATTAGGCCTACTGCTCTACACATCGTTGCATTGTCAGTTATTCCCTGGACAACATTTTTAGGCCCCACCAGTTCAATTGCTTCAATCAAGATGTTAGCAATGAATTGAGAATCTTTCATCTGCCCCTCACAATCCACTGCCTTCAAAAACATTGCCCCATGTGGGCTCTGAGCAATCACATTGATCAAAGACCTATTTCTTTGATCTTTCCATCCATCAGAAATGATGGACACCCCTAAAATGAGCCATGAATCATGAATGGGGGCTAATTTAGCCTCCAAATCTAACTTTTGAGCACTCAACAATGTGGTGCGTATCTTTCCATATCCAGGGCTCTTGTACCCTCTTGGGGCTTCATGCAAACTTTTTACCATCTTTTCCTAGTAAGGAGATCACACAAGGTTAAAGGGAAGGCCATTTGCATAAATGCATTGGGCTACAACTGCATCTACTATCTCTTGAGCATCATTATTAAAACTCTTCTCAAGCGGTCCCAAATTTGACCACTTTGAACCAACAATTCCATGAGAATGAAGTGGAGGCTTTGATGAAGATGCTCCCAACCTTGTTGGGTGTTTTAAATGGGAGGCAGGATTTGCCTCATTTGTTTTAGTATCTGCTTCGTCCTGTTCTCTCTGATATTTTGCAATTTTTACCTTATTTAAACCATTTCCATTTGCCCCATTCTCTTTAGGTGGGCCATTGCATATTCGAACCCCATTGCCTTTTAACGCAAGCAAATGTGCTTTAACCCGTGCGTATGATCCCTTATACTCCTTTTTACACTCATTGCAAACCCATGCAAATGATCCACCTCCTTGGATCTTCCCAACAATAGATACATATTTCCAAAGTGGTGACTTTGGATCAACTTTAGGCCCAGGTGTTGATTCAATTTCCTGTGCCACTTCCTCTGCCTCATGAATGGCTGAACTTGAAGTTGCCATGAATCATGATGATGATGCTGTAAATGAAACTGAAATAGAAAATTGACAAATATCATTATATCATTTATTTATTTCAAAAGTTCAAAAGTTAAAACTTAAAACAAGTCACAATTTAGATGGAGACAAAATAGCATCAATGAAGATCTCATGCAATGAGTAAAATTTTAAAAATAAAATTCTGTCATTATATGAATTATTAATGTGTCTTCTGATAGAGTATAGGGTTGAACTGAAGAGGTTGTCGAGGACTTTATAGAAATATCGAGTTTGGATCTATGTAAAAATTGGGGAAAATTTCTGAAATTTGTTGAAAATTCCCAATTTCAGAGCAGGGTAAGGGGACTAAATTATAATTTTGATTGCTCATATTTTGGAGAAGTACTTCAGAATATTGTACCACTGAGAAGAAAGAGGGTGGAGTCCACTCAGAGAGTCAGAAGAGAAAAACATAAAAGATATAGTCACTTAGATGTGTGTTATAATTTTTTGATAACATGGTTTTTTATGCCAAAAAGGGGCTGCTGAAGCAGACAATTCAAGCATGATTAAAATTGTGTGTTTTCAACCAAAAATGCCCCAAAGTTTGAGGTTGATTATGATCATTATTTCTTCACTAGTGGTATTAAACTTAATGATTACCAGCTTATAACTTAATTTCTCTTGGTAATACAGCATGGTCGCATGCATACCACTAATTTTTGTGTGTTGTGTTTTGCAAAAATCGATGCCGACCCTTAATGTGCTCACTGCTCAAGCCTAAATTCGTTGTCACTATTTTCATTTCCAGATACTGATAATCAAGAATTTCTGTCCCAACTAAATGTATGTTGTTAAACTTATCAGAACCCAAAGGCATCATTACTCACCAACATATTCAGCTCAGAAACCATATACTTTAAACAGAAAAAGAAAACAATGGGTTGAGAAAATGTGAATGGGTGGTTGAAGTTCAAATCATGTCATAGTGAACGTGTTTTATAAACTCCTTGAGCATCAAATGTTAATCAACCAATCCTAAATTTTCATGCACAAGCACTTAGCAAACACTACATCCCTATATCGAGAGTCAATACTACATACCTCACGACTCTCAAGTCTCAACTCTACTTTCGATTCTTCGAACAGACAACGCTCGAGTCTCAAGTTTCAACTCTCCGCGGCTAAACTGGTCACTGAACAGTTCTGGAAACTGTGACCTGTCTCGATGGCGGCTTCCAAGTTCCACGATTTTCTTCACGGTAACCAGGTTATGAACTTATGGTAGCAGCAAGTAAAGCGTAGGTTTAGTAATGCGTGCAACGTAGTTTGTAAGTTAGGTTTGCTAGTAAAAAAAATCGGTTAGCTGTTCCTGGCGAGCATACCTCAAAAACGTTTTTTTTTTTAATCAATACGTTTAAACTTTTTACAAATACGTTTCATATTTTCATGAAACGTTTTCAATTTTTTAAAACAATAAGTTTTTTCTACAAAATTGTTGTCTAGAAAAAAACGCCCCATATCCAAAAAAAAAAAAAAAACATTTTTTCGGCGTTTCGTTCTCGGATCCAGATCTGAAACGGGAAAACGCCATTTTGGGGGTTAGGGTTGCCGTTTTCGGCAACTTAGCTTCCAACTGCCTCTCTTTATGAAAAGGAAAATGAAGATTCTCCTTCCCAAGGGTATCAATGTGTATGTCATCGTAAATAGTGCCCGAGGGGAAGGGAAGACCAATCTCATCCTCATCCTCCTTGTTGGTGTCATAAATGGGAGCACAATCAAATTGAGGACCAACAATTTCCCATTTCTCTTTTTCAATGTGGAAATAATCTTCAATGTCATCTTCTGAGGGGTTAATGGGATCATCTTTCTCAAGGTTTTCAAAATAAGATTCATCGAGATTAACATCCTTGAGAAAGGTAAGATCAATTTCACTTTCCATAAAATCATCCTTCCCAACACGTGTCCTCAAAATCATCTTTTTCATCAGGTGGACCCACCCAAGGAGGACTCGTCTTCTTGCTCATTACCTAGATTCTTAATGTCTTGATGATGCTCAATGAAGGCTTCCTCATGGATGCTCAATGCGGGGTATACTTGAAAATGTCTAAAAAGGCCATCAACGAACTCTTCAATAGATGAGATACTCTTAGGTTCATGATCATGCAACCATGAGTTTTGACCGTCGAGACTCGAGAGATCCCATGAACAATAACATAATGACATCTTGGTGGACAACCTTCTCTCTTGAAGCATGTGAATTAAATCTTTTTACATGGTCAATTGCAGAGAGTGGATACCATCAAACACAGGCACCCCAAGTACCATCCTTCCTGCGACATGATTAGGATGCCCAGGGATGCTAGCAATGTCCAAAGCGGGAAATTTATCAAAGAAAGACGACCTATTAAAGGTATACATGAAAAATATGTAGGAGTTGCCAGGGTGAAATTAAAGATGCCTAGAAAAATGCTTGCTTCACCCTACAAGCATCGACTTGAAAGTTCAATGAAGAACTAGGGCTTCATTCTTCCAATGGAGTTTCCAATAATGATATGTCAATATGTCGTATGGGGAACAAAACATATGTTTTGTGTCCATGACAACGATGCTAAAATGTTACTGCCCAAACTTGCATGGGACCTAGAGAGGGAGATCCCTAAATGGCAAATGCTAGACCAAGGGCAACAAATGGAGATTTAGCCCACTGTCACTTCAGCTAAGGCTCCCTACTCTTTACAGATTTTCACCGATGGGAGGAGACCTAGTATATTATGGAGTCACCAATGAAGGATAAATCAATAAATGGATATGTAGTCACCCAAATAATCCCCTTCTAGAAGAGGTTGAAGAAGGATGGGAAGATTTGAGGGTTAGGTTTAGGGAATGACTTGTGAAAGAGTTTCCCAATTCCTAAAATCCTTATTGAAATTGGTATTTGGGATGGTTCTTGAAGAATTGTCTTTTCAAAGGAATGGGACCACACCGGACCAAGTGGACCCAGCCTAGGTTAGGAGGTAAAAGTTTAACAATCAACGATATTCTTAACCCAGACAAGGAGGGGGAAAGGATCAAAGAAAGGATATTCACTTAAAGGTGTTGAATTGATCTTGTAAGGCACTAGCCTTGGGGATACCAGGGAAAAGTTTGATCTCAAAGCTAGGGCTTGGATTTTCTCACAACTCCACTATCCGAATGGCTTCAAAATTGGAGGAGGCATTGAGGAAACACCAGTATAGGAGAGACTTGGAGATTGAACTTTTTGGAGGGCTATTTTGTCGGGAAACTAATGCCCTAGGTGACCCAACTTGGCTAGACCTAGGAAAAGGTGAAAAGGAATTGATTTTAGGTGATCACCTCTTGGTAAATCAGTGCCTTAGTCTTGGGAGAATGGAGTCTATGATAAATATAAATGGAGACCTTGGTTTCTAGTCAAGGAGGCCTCAAGACTACTTCGCTAGCCTTCTAGGTCAAAGAGAAGCAATCTTGTAGCTTTTATACTTCGATGTGCAAAAGGTGATGGCTTATCAAGATAAATTCGTTGATAGATGCTATATAGAGACAAAATTCCACAATTTAAGTAGTAATGCATGCAACAATTAGCATGAAACAAAGCAAAAACCCCAATCCAATGTATATGGCAAAGTGAAACAAGAATAACATAAAAAGCATGTACTTACATGTGATAGAACATATCCAACCATCCACAATTTGATAATAGAGAAGCTCCAAGATAAGATAAACCAAATCAACACATCAAAATTCATCCATAAAGCTCCAATTCATCCTCCAAGAAAAAGTGTGAAATTCTCAAGGGAGAGAAGAGATCCAATCCAAAGTGATGATGAGAAAATGAACTCATCCCAATTGTATTTATACACTAATGAGGAGTTCGAATTAGCCTCCTTGGCCTACATAGGCCCCAAAAATAAAATAATGTTCTAATAATCTAACTTTTGGTGACAAGCCCACCAAACTAGCTAACAAATGGAAGAATATGCCTCTTGAGAGGTCAAATGATGAATAATACATGTTGTAGGGCCCTTTAAGAGGCCCGATGAGGTCCATGGATGCCATAATGAAGAGTAGGACCCTCAAAAGTGATGGAAAAGGGGTGGGCCCATTGTTCTCCAAACAATAAACCTGTGGTGCTCCCAATGGGTGTGGGGGCACAATAATAACCTCACGGGTCTCCAAATGAGTTGAAGATGCCTGTAGGTCGTCTGCAAGGGCTTTGATGCTTGTGTAGGGGATGCCACATCATCCTACAAGTCTTGGGTCGGTTGCCAAGTGCATGGTACATTTGTGGGGCCGACTAGGCAAAGGTGAACCAGGTGCATCTTCTTCGTCCAATGGGAATATCTCGAGCATTTCTGACCATCCTCGGGGATCCATGGAGTGTTGTCAACTGCTGTGGAGGCCCATGGCTCTCAACACACACCCTACATGTGCCAATGTATCCCTCTGGAGGATTCAGACCTCGTATAGGAAGACCAAATATAAGATGGAGACCATCGGCATTCCTGCATAAGATCCAATGCATACCCTAGCTTTTCAGTACAACAAGTGATTAGAGAAATCGAGTAAATGAGCTTACCAACCATGGATCATAGGTGGGGACTTCATAATGGCTTGTCTTTCCATTTTGGGCTTCAGGATGTGCTATTGTCTCTTAACTCCAAATGGGGTTAACCAACATGCCCTTCCATAACAGGCTTTGGGATGCGCCAATCTCTCCTAACTCCAATTGGGGTTAACCAAGTATCCTAATTGGGGGTTTCAACTTCTAAAGGGGATAATATGTTCAAGGTACATCCTTCAAAAGGTGGTGGCATGTGACAGATATGTGAATGAAGTAGGGGATGAGAAGGGACAACTCTGGGCTACATGCTGGGGTACAAGGGTAGCTAATAAAAGGGAAGCCCACACTTGGGTTTATAATGTATAGGAAGGAGCAATCGTGGTACATGAAGTGCCTCGACCTTGATTTTTCCACCCTTCTTTATATGCCTTTTTCCTTTTTGTAATTTTCTTTGATTAACTGCTTGGGGCTCAAGGAGTAAGAACATGATGCATAAGATATATCAGTTAATACTCCCTTTTAAGGTAGGGCAGTTCATTGCCCACCAGGGGTTGGGACAATCATGGGTTCCTTTATAATGAAGGAGGTTCATAGAACCTGTAGGAACTAGGCGAAGGCCATGATGATGAGGTAGAGCTCATGTATTGGCTTTTACCCACGTGCTAAATGTGTTTGTCTCGATCATCTTTTGTATCTTGTGGTACATCTTCCTGTTGAATGTGGCGATATATGCTTTTATCTTTCTTTTTAGCTGCATCAACCTCCGGGCTTCATTCCAAGCCATGAATCAAGGTGTGGGCAAGGGGAAGGGGCATGCTAACCCTATGTGGACCCAGTGGAGGAATGTGGATCCAGGTGGGAGAAATCATGAATGGGGTAATAATGAATGGAAAGAGGGTAATATAAGCGGATAAGGGAGTGGGACCACACAACAACCATCAGGGTTTCCCATGAAATACCATCCCTAGAACCAATTGGTCAGTAAAAGAGATATCATAGGCCTAGAATCCAAGGATAATACCTAAAAGGGGTCTAGGGGACAAGAGCATAGACTTAGGCCATTCTTTCTGCCGAATTCCCCCCATTAATCCATGCCCAAAAGTGTCCATGATAAGCAAACTACAATACTCAATTTCCAAATGAAAAGGCATAACTTTAGGTTCGGGAGGCCCACCTTCAAACATATGATCATGGTAGATGGGTGAGGGACCACATGGCTGGCTCAGGTGGTGGAGAAATGGCACAATGAGCTAGCTGGAGGCTGCAAGGGGCTGCCGACTGAGGATTATCTTGGAGAAACAAATTTTCCTAGGGATATTACCGACAAAATGGTGGGTAACAGGACCAAATAGATAAGATTCAAACATAACCCAAGAGATAAAACTAGCAAAAAATTAGAAATTAAGCTCAAGCTGGTGATTATTTATATATTTTTAATTTGTATTTTATAAAAAATAAATTTGGAAGAGGTTTTGAATTTTTAAATCAGTTGTTGGTGAGATGAGACTTACCTTAGGCTTGCAAATTACCTCTTTTGGTGCTGAATTGTGATCACAAGCCCTTTAAGGTCATCTTTGTATTTCTAAACTAAGATGTGAGTTTGGAGTTGAGAAGACTAAGTGCCCTCGCTCTAGTCTAAGATGATATATAGGTGACTGTTATCACTCCAGGAAACTCTCCTAGGTTGCAACTCGGAGATGCCTAGTAACATATAATCTTCAATATTGTTCTCTGAACTATTGGAATGAATGATGGTTTGGATCAAGCCATATAACCATTTAAACTTTGTATGTACTCAAGACATGCATGAACACCCTCAGCTTACAAGGCTTTAGAACACTATTGCTCAATAGTTTGTAGATTCAATGGATAGATGGAGAATACTGACCATACCGACAGATGCATATATAAACACATGAATGGCTAGCTACAGGCAGTAAATGAGAATACTGACTGTACCAACAGATGCATATATAAAAAATATGAATGGCTAGCTATAGGCAGTAAAGAAGCTTGCAAATCCAACTTATCAACGCAGAGATAAGATGACAGTTATCTGGTATTAGATACAGAAGAAACATGAACAACCTGTTCAAGTGCAAGCTTAAAACAAAAGAGAAAATGGACATTGAACATATAAGAACAAAAGAAGCTTATATTGCTAATGAATGAAGATGAGACGCTTGAGTAGCAAAGTCTCTACAGTCTCCAGAAGTTGAATCCTTATTACATTTTGCTTTCAGATATTTATAGCTATTTACAATGCTCTCAAGCCTTCTGAGGCTTGAGAGGTCTTAATCTATCCCTGTGTCTCTTCAACAACTTTGATGCCCTGACTAGGCAAGCATGGCTTGGAGGTTCCTTCTTTTGACAGCAGAATAACCTTATTTTGGTATTTTGCAGCGCTAGTAGGGAGCTCTCGTGCCGGAGATACTCCATGATGTTTGTTTTGAAGAGCTGCGTTGGGCTGTTGATGCTCCATGATCATTTGTTGTTGTGGCTGTGTTGCGCTGTGGCCCTTTTTATTCCCTTTCCGGTCTCTATTTCTGTCTTGAAATGGCTATTCGGGCCTTTGTTTTCCTTTTAAAAGCTTATAATGATTGTTTTCTGTTTAATAAAGAAAACACAACAACATTGTGAAAATCCCGCCCATCTCTGTTCTTTTCGGACTTAAAAAGTCCTTAAACATGGCTTACTCTACGATTGGGTCCGCCGTTTGGGTCGCTGTCGCCTATTGCAAGTAGCCTGGCCCTGTCTTTCCCTTTGTATTGTGAAATACGTAAAAACACGGGAAATACATTGAAAATGGCCTCCCTCTGGACTTCAAATATTATAGATTTCATTCATCGCAATCGACGCTGCCAAGCTTCCCTTTGTATTTCCTTATATAATGAAAATACACGAAAATACTTAGGAAAAGGCTTACCTGCGGACCTGAAATATTATAAAATAACACTTATAATGCTGTCGGGTCCAGGAATTATCGCATCGGCGCCGCTCCTTAAGGTATCTCTGATTGCGATTTGCCGATGCGATGTGGGCCGTCGATCTGTGCATGCGATCGACGGTCCACATTTAATCGCCGATTGCAATCGCAATGCCCATACTGTAATCGCCGATACCTCCACCGATGCGATCATCGAAGATCACTTATTGGTGGTGTCTTGCGCCGATTGCCACTGCCCGTCGATCAGATCCGCTGATTGCAATTTGCCGCTTAGATCTAGGCCATTGATTGGCTAGATCTAACCACTGCTGTGCGTTTGGACTGTTAAGCCTGCGATACATGGTTTTTCAGTGTTTTAGCCTCCCGATAGTGTATTTCCGCCCTTTAAAGGGCTGCTGGCATGTGATTGTTTCGATCTTTGGATGATCTTAAGCAATATTTGAAGACTTTGGGGCATATTTGGATCCATTTGCATGACTTTGTTGGCTTGTGGAGACTTTAAAGAGCATATTTGGATCTATTTTTGGGCCATTTGCCAACAAGGCTAACACTAGCTCTTTCTGGGGATGAAAGCCTCCCTTTGAGGTTTCAATAACTTCAGAACAATGCCTTTCCTATAAAAACAAAATCAAATTTTCCTTCTAGTGTTCCATTGGGCATGGAGTCTATTTAGCATGAAATAAAAACTTGAAAGAAAACATATTTACAATACCAAGGCTTTAAAGCCTTAACTGAAATAAAATTTCAAAAACTGCCTATTGAATGGGCCATCAAAAACATCTCCTCCTTCCTTTAATGCATCCCATTTAAGAACACAATCACCAAACTGAAAATTGACCCTTTTTGCCTTTCTGTTAAAGGTTTCTTTTTCTTGGTCAATGTGCATATCAACAAATTCATGAAAGACTTGCAAAAGCCTATTAATTTGATCATCTACTTCAAAAACTTTCTAGCATTTTCCATTGTTAGACAGAGATGGTCTATATTTCACCTCATCTCGGTATGCTTTCAGCCTTGGATGTTTTTCTTGAAAGGCCTTGTTCAACTGAAATGTTAATATAAAAGATGAATCAATGCATTCCTATGTGGGGGACACAAGGACTACACCTGCTCTTGCAGCTTCTTTAGAGCAAGCTCCTTCAAAGAACATGTCCCAGATCTGTGGGCCTTCTTCCTTTGTGATCTGGCAAATTGGTTTTTTAAGCTGCGTAGAGGCCAACTGAGATCCTTCACTCTGAAGAAAACAAGCTCCAAAATCAGTGTCAACAACATAGATGGGATGATTAGTGGGGTTCCTTTCATCATTGATGCTATAAGCCAACTGAGCCTCTCTGTACAATCTCCCATTTTCACCTCCAAAAACTGGGACAGTAGCATAGGACAAATCATTTTGCACTGTTCCACCTAATCTCTTGATCCAACCTTTGGAAAGCAACATGCCAAACTTGGGGGGTACATCTGCTACCACAATATCCACCATCATGCTCTTCATGGGCAGCTGAGACAAAGTGATGGTTAGGTCCTTGATTAGTCCCAGGCATTCCACCTTTTTAGAGTCGAAAGAAAACAGGTCATGATAAGGCTTGGTAAGGTCAAGACCCAATTTATTTATGGCAGCCTTGGGCATTAGATTATGGCTGGCTCCAGTGTCCAGAAGGCAGTTGTGAAGGATTTTATCATGAATAAACAGAGAGATAAAGAATGATGGGGAGCTGTCTTCACAATTTTCAATCATTGGGCTGAGAATAACAACTGGTTGGTCATCTTGCAGATTTACATAGTCGTGGAGGCTTGGATGGCTTTAGGCTCGAGGGCCTTGAGGATAGATTTCTTGAAAGACTCATTCTTCACCAGTTCAATTAGAGGCATAGGTCTTCTTAGCTTTTGGTTTTTTGATTGAAAACTGAAAGAAGAAGGGGACTGTCAAGGCCTCTTACCTCTGTGGCTGGAGCTTTGAGGGTGATAGGATCGATTGCTGGTTGCTTTTGCTTATTAGCTTGCTGTACTGCAGGACAACAACTCTTTGAACATGAGTTTCCTTGGCATTATTCATCTTCGACCTCAGATTATATCTTTGCTGATCTTTAGTTTGTAGAATAGCTTCACCGTCCCACTCTTGGCTGATCTGGTCATTGAAAAATGACTTTTCATAGGTAGCTTTGGTCATAAAAGGGGCACTGCCTTTGTCTTCAAACCAATGGATCACATCATCTTCTTCAAACTGCTCTTCCTCCATGACCGCATTTGGAAAAGGGGCCTTCACCCTTTGGTCTTCATTGGCATCTTTGCTTCTTTGCAAAATCTGCAACTGCTCATTAGCTCTTGTATATGGATTTGGATTTCTAGGAGCAAAGGTATTAGGAACTCTTCCTTTCCCAGAGTGCTGCTCAACCTTTAATTTGGAGATTTCAGAGGCCAATGACTCTATCATCTTGGTCATTTTATCGATCTTGGGATCTGAGGATGATGAAGACTCGCCCTTTTATCTCCTTCTATCAACATTACCTTTGAGCTTTTCTGCAGCCATGATGTTTGATTCTACTTCCAAGGCTGCATCCTACATATCAGCCAAAGTAGCACATCCCCTCTCTCTTAATACTAAAGAGAAATCAGAATCAAAGGCACTGGCATAGATGAGTCTAGCAGAGGTAGTGGTGGGTTTTACTTCAGCTGGTATCTTGCTGTACATGCGGTTAAACCTCTTATTAAGGTCAGATAGCAACTCACCATTTCCCTCTTTAAGTTCCCAAACTCAGTGTGGTAGTAGAGGAGATCCTTCTTATCCCCCCAATGCTTTAGAAATGCATCATCTAACGCATCAATATCTGCATAGATCTTGGGGTCAGTTCTCTGAACCATTTTCTAGCCTCTCCATCTAGGCTTTGGACAAAGACTGTCATCCATACATCATCTTCACTAATGTTCAGGTTATCAACATAGCTATAGAATGACTCAAGATGTTCTTCAGTTGAAACACCTTCAGTCCCAGTGAACTTAGGCATATACTTCTGATATTCTCCAGTAGGCATGGCATTCAAAGGAGTGGGTAGTACTAGCGGTCCATACCTAGCAGCTATGATTCTTTCCTTTTTGGTGGTTGCTTGTGGACTTGCCATAGTTATGGTGGCTATGAGGGTACTGGAAGTCTGAATGACAGAGGGCTGAGGAGTGATTGATAGGACTAAAGGAGTATGATGGATAGGAGGTGAGGTTTCCTTTGGGCTTACAACAAAAGGAGAACCTAAAGAATAAGGAGCTTTATGAATCTCTAAGATTTTTTCTTCGCTGCTAGTATTAGAAGCTATACTGTCAGCATGTATTTGTTCTATTACAGGATTTTCTTGAAGAGATATAGGAGATTGTTTAGGTTTACCTGAACCTGATACTCTCCAATACCTTTCTTTCTTTGATGATTTTTTCAGGGTCAGGTACTGGGTCAGTTTGTGGCTTCTGAGGATTTCTCCGAGTATGCCTCACAAACTGAGCCAGAACTATGAAATGGAGTTGGCAAAAGGTTCGGCCTCCAGTAGAGTCGCCAGATAGATGATTAGAACCTAAAAAGTGCCTAGACTTTGTTTATCATCAAAGCTGGATTTGTATCATTTCCTAGGGATGCTGAGCTTCAGTTTCCTCTCCCCGGCAACGACGCAATTATGTTATCACTCTAGGAAACTCTCCTAGGTTGCAGCACGGAGATGCCTAGTAACATGTAATCTTCAATATTGTTCTCTGAACTATTGGAATGAATGATGGTTTGGATCAAGCCAGATAACCATTTAAAATCTGTATTTACTCAAGACATGCATGAACACCCTTAGCTTACAAGGCTTTAGACCACTAATGCTCAATAGTTTGTAGATTCAATGGATAGATGGAGAATACTGACCATATCGACAATTGCATATATAAACACATATGAATGGCTAGCTACATGCAGTAAATGAGAACACTGACTGTACCGGCACATGCATATATAAAACATATGAATGGCTAGCTACAAGCAGTAAAGAAGCTTGCAAATCCAATTTATCAACGTAGAGGTAAGATGACAATTATCTGGCATTAGATACAGAAGAAACATGAACAACCTGTTCAAGTGCAAGCTTAGAACAGAAGAGAAAATGGACATTTAACATATAAGAACAAAAGAAGCTTATATTGCTAATGAATGAAGATGAGACGCTTGAGTAGCAAAGTCTCTACAGTCTCCAGAAGTTGAACCCTTATTACATTTTGCTTTCAGATATTTATAGCTCTTTACAATGCTCTCGAGCCTTTTGAGGCTCGAGAGGTCTTAATCTATCCCTGGGTCTCTTCAACAACTTTGATGCCCTGAGTAGGCAAGCATGGCTCAGATTCCTTCTTCTGACAACAGAATAACCTCATTTTGGTATTTTGCAGCGCTGGCAGGGAGCTCTCTTGTGTTGAAGATACTCCATGATGTTTGTTTTGATGAGTTGCGCTGGGCTATTGATGCTCCATGATCATTTGTTGTTGTGGCTGTGTCGCGCTGTGGCCCTTTTTATTCCCTTTCTGGTCTCTGTTTCTGTCTTGAAATGGCTATTCGGGCTTCTGTTTTCCTTTTAAAAGCTTATAATGATTGTTTTCTATTTAATACAGAAAACACAACAACATTGTGAAAATCCCGCCCATCTCTGTTGTTTTCGGACTTAAAAAGTCCTTAAACATGGCTTACTCTCCTATTGGGTCCGCCCCTTGGGTCGTTGTCGCCTATTGCAAGTGGCCTGGCCCTGTCTTTCCCTTTGTATTGTGAAATACGTAAAACATGGGAAATACATTGAAAATGGCCTCCCTCCAGACTTCAAATAGTATAGATTTCATTCCTGAATCCTTTTGGGTCCGGGACTCATCGCAATCGGCGCTGCCAAGCTTCCCTTTGTATTTCGTTATATAACGAAAATACACGAAAATACATTGAAAATGGCTTACCCGCGGACGTGAAATATTATAAAATAACACTTAGAATGCTGTTGGGTCTGGGACTTTTCACATCGGCGCAGCTCCTTAAGATTTCTCCGATTGCGATTCGCCGATGTGATGTGGGCCGTCGGTCTGCGCGCGTGATCGACGATCCACGTTTAATCGCCGATAGCAATTGCAATGCCCATACTGTAATCGCCGATACCTTCGTCGATGCGACCCGCCGATCCGATCATCGGAGATCGCTGATTGGCGGTGTCTTGTGCCGATTGCCACTGCCCGTCGATCAGATTTGTCGATTGTGATTTGCCGCTTAGGTTTGGGTCGTTGATCGGCTAGATCTAATGACTGCTGTGCGTTTGGACTGTTAAGCCTGCGATACATGGTTTTTCATTGATTATTTAGTGTTTTAGCTTCCCGATAGTGTATTTCCAGCCTTTTAAGGGCTGCTGTCATGTGATTGTTTTGATCTTTGGATGATCTTAAGCAATATTTGAAGGCTTTGGGGCATATTTGGATCCATTTGTATGACTTTGTTGGCTTATGGAGACTTTAAAGAGCATATTTGGATTTATTTTTGGGCCATTTGCCAACAAGGCTAACAGTGCCCAAACCCAACTAGGAGCAATTTCCTCTTGAATTACCTTTGGTCAATGAATCAACTATGGTATTAGGGGAGATCTTGTCTTTCAAGAAGAAACCCTCAATAGTCCAACAATTAGATTTTGATAACCCTAACCCAACAAAGATAAAGTTAGGACTAGCGACCTAGCCTTAGTTTTTCATATGACTTTTTAGGCCCTCAATGCATTGATTCACAAGCTTTGTGTGATTTGGTAAAACATGCACATATTTTATGAAGAACAATTTCTAAATAATGGCTAAAAGAAATAGAATAGAAGAATCAGTCCACAAGACAAGTTGTCTACACCAAAAAATGTTCTTATTATGGCATGATGATCTCATAGTTCACAACAAAAAACATGGAATGTGGGACTAGCCTTATATAATTTTCTTTCCAAGGGCTAATTTGAAACCCTCTCCCAAAATAATGATTTGACTTGTCATCCACAACTCGGAGACTAAGTGTTTGCAATTAAAAATATTTTTTATATGAGAAAATACCCACAAAAGTGGGTTGATCTACTTATAGGTAGAAAATAGCTACCCTAGGAGGGCTGAATTTGCTTGAAGGAGGTTCGATTTAGCTTGAATTGACTTGATTTGGTTGAAGAGAGGCTTTCTTTTCTTGGAGAGAGGCTCACTCACCTTCCAATGGCTAGATCTTGCCCACATTTAGTCTAACGATCATCTGACCCTTAAACCCTCAACGTACTTGGAGAGGTTAAATGGCTAGCTTGAGAAAGTTGACTTTGGCCATTTGACTTAACTTATTTTAAATAATTGACCTTTTTCATCATTTAATTAACCCCAACAACCAAAGTTGATCCTTCAAATGGTCTATTAGACCTCATGTGTTTGGCTCAACCTCATACTTTAGTGAACCAAATGCTAGATCTCCAAAAAATGTTCTTATTATGGCATGCCCCATTCCACCAAGAATGGATCTCAATTTGCCCAAATTAGCACACATGGACCACAAATAGAGGATGACCACTTGTACCTTAGAATATCTCTTCTATGTCTTCACATTTTGACAAAAATTCCATGTGGCATGTCAAGTACACATTATGTTGAGCAACCTAAGCCATTGCTGAATTTTGACCTCCAAACCCTGTGCATTGAGATCTGTGAACTGTGAATTTTCCAAGATTGCAATTAACTGGATATTATTCTATTAACTTGTGCAGTTCATTTGTCTTTTGTAAGTTAATATTATGACAAATAGCGTATAATTCACAATTGCAATCTTCAAAATAAAAACTCTGCAGAATATAAAAATTGGAACAGAGAAAATATGCACGCACACAAAATTATGACATTGTTATTTTTGGACAATCTTCCCTGGAAAAGCCCCAAAGGTAAAACCGGTGCAACAGATGAGGGCTTTATTATTATCTAGCAATTTAGGAGAAATTACAAATTTAGAACTGGTTGCCTTTCACTGGGAAACCTCCATCAAATATTGATCTCTGCTGGCAAGCTATACGAGACACTAACTATCTACGTCTGCAATTGGATTCTGCCGCTCTCTCGGTAACTCGCACTTCTTGGACATTCACACTGCCTGGCTGGAAATGCATACAAATGCCTCCATAAATTCAATCAACTAGTGGAACCTCCTTCCTGCAAGTCGTCCTACCTCCCTTTGCCTTTGAAACCCACTCGCTCTACCTCCGGAAAGTAGATCTGACCTCTAACAATTGAAACATTGTCTCCTCCAACAACTTGCACTGGGAATTCTGGCTACTCACACTAGCTATTGTGGCCTCCTCTGTAGATGAATTCAACCTCCTCTTCCTATCTCCCGGACATTGGAGAGTACCGAGGGAACCTCCTCCATGTTGAAAAGTGTAACTAGGTTCGGTCTTCATAATGACATGTAATTATGATTTTATGTAAGAGATGTAAAGAAGACAAATAAAATTATTGTAATGCTTGCATCATGGGTTTCATGAGCAAGATATTTAATTTTTAGCTAAGGCTTACATTGAGAGCCCTTAGGAATATTGTCATCTAGTCATAAAATTCTAAAGAGTCATGTAACGAAGGCATTTTACACATTGTAAAGAGTCATATTTGTCTTTGTAAGGAACCCTTCAAGACCTCGTCACTAACCCTTACTCAACTCGGCCTACAACGAAGGGATAATTCTAGAAAGGTAAAGTCGACCTACTCCTAGAGATCATGTCGCCCTAATTGCCATGAACAAATGACTATATATACTAGTGCTCGTCCTCATTGGGAGACAAGCAATTCGGTGAAGCTAGTGTCTAATAAGAAGTGCACAATACATCTTAGAAGAAGTCTCTAAGCCAGCGAGGAACGAAGGAAGTTTAGTGAAGGAGAGAGGCATCATTAAGGACTGTTTTGGGCATAATATATCCTCACACGTGCGAAGGTTGGAGGTCCGAAGTTGGCAAGGGAGAATCGAAGATTGCAATCACCTAGAAGTATACTTGTTTGGATAGAAATCTTCACTGAAGCAAGCCGAGTAAGATAGAGAAAGAGTCTCCCTCTTGAAGAGACTATTCAAGGAACAAATCTGATCTAGGGTTTCTGCTATCAAGAAAAGGAGTTGTAGAATGACAAGGAGAGGCTGAAATTATGAAGGAAGCCGAGAAGGAGAAAAGGAAGAGCAGCGTTGGAGAGGAGGAGAGGAGGCTAGTGACTTGGTCTTGGGGGGACTCTAGTGTCAAGGGTCTTTGTCATGGTCTTGATATTCCTCAATTGAAGATCTATAAGAAGAATTTCGTTTGGGTTTTCCTCTCAAAGAGTGAGAGGTTTTGGCCCTGGGTGACAAGCCTATATACTGTGTCTTTTGTCTCTTTATTGTTCATGATTTGGTAATTGTTTTGATGAAAAGAACACAATAATAAATCAAGAAGTAAAACTTCCATCACAAGCAATTATCATAAGTAGAGAAATCAACTATCTCTTGATGCCCTACATTTCTCAACACAATAATAAATTAAGAAGTAAAACTTCCATCACAAGCAATTGTCATAAGTAGATAAATCAACTATCTATTGATGCCCTAGATTTCTCAACACTCTAGAGACCTGCTCCCAAATCTTTGTTGAAACCCCTGCCTTTGATGCTTCCCTAGCTTCAACTGCGCCCTTGTTGAATACCTGCAACTGGGCAGTCAAATTGCTTGAACTCACTCCATGTCCTTCTCCAAACCCTTCAACTTGCTCTTATATCTCTCGTTGGAGTCTTAATGGCCACAATCACATCTCAACTGATGGCTAAGATCATCTTGACTCTGCCAATTAACTTTTCCAGGAGTCTCTAGAGCAAAATCGAACTTCCCTAATTAATTCACTTTAATTAACCAATTTTCTTATGTTAGACTTAGGAAATATTTAATTATTGACTAATTAATTTAATTAAGGTGTCACCAAGTCTTTTCTTGCGAAACCTTGTCTGGGTTTTTGGGATCTTGTGATCCTTCTTAGACATCATAGAGACTAGAACACTTGTCCGTCGCTACCCCAAAAAGTAACACTCCCTCTTAGCGAGGAAGGTGTTCTCCACTATACCCATCGGCTCCCTGAAGTAGATAAACTTTGCTCTCCCCAAGGCCTTCGTGAGTATATCAGCCACCTTCTGACTTGTGGGAACATGCTGTAGCCGAACTGCTCCAAGCTGCTGGTCCCTGACATCTGTGTACCTCTGGTGAACTCATTCCTTCACATCTTGCTGATCTGACTTTCTGACAGCGCTGGAGGAGAGCCAGCCTAAAGTGAGAGAGGGTGTTGTTGTGATACAATGGACAACCCCTCTTAGTTGCCTCTAAAGTTGCACTTGTGTTTTAGGGCTTTACCACTGGAAGTGCAGGTTAGAGAGGTTAGACAATCATTCATAAAACAAATTCTGCAGTGCAAAGATATGTTATTGTGCTTTAAAAAAATCATATTTTTTTGCGCAATCCTCCATTTTGTCTTGTGTTACCTGCATGTTCTGTTAAATTTTAAAAATATCTTTTTGTTTTTATGGCACTAGTTTAAAGCGACTGGCTATCCAAATGTTAAATTAATATTACCTGATGTATTCATGACATAATATAATAATAGCATTTAATTATATAGATAGGGAGTTATGTAACATACTTGATGTACAGCTCCCACCTTATAATATGTATTGAGACATTACACCATGGAATAATCGTCCAAGTATATTGTCTATCATATCTTGCCTTGTTTTTTCTGCCTACATATGTGCATGGTTTTCTGATAGGTTACATACTAAGTAATGGCATTTATGTGCACAACATAGAGTTAAGTGACTTGCATTTGTTGATTTTGCTTTATTAAATCCTATTGTTATACATTCATCTAATGGTGAAATAGAGCACAAATTAAAACATTGACCACTGCTAAACTGGTATTTCCTCAATATTACTGTATACAGCGTTGAAACTTGAACATACACTGTCTATTGCAGCACACTGTTATACCAATGCACTCTGCACTTATCCTTTTGCAGGTTCATATTTTGCATCTGCAAAAAAGATTCTTGCCATTCAAAAACTCTGGCAACTTTTGCTTTTGTTGTATTCAGAAACACTTACCTACATCGAGCATTCTCTCATTTCTCTTGGAAGAATGAAAGCATGAAATGAAATCTCAGCATCTTTGAATATCTTCATAAATATCTATTTTGTTCTTTGGTTATATATACAAGCTTTCATCCAACTTTCCAAGGTCATTGACGTTTTGATGACTGGATTATATTGGTTCTATTTATATTTTCTCTCTTTCATTTTTCTCCAGAAACTTCATTTTACAATGATTATATTGGTTCTGATTTATAATTTCTTTCTTTATTTTTCTGCAGAAACTTCAGTTTACAATGGCTATCGTCTCCCTCCAATAGATATTAGAAATATTGTTGATGCACCACCAACTCCTGCTCTGTCTTTTTCTCCTAATAGAGATAAGATTTTATTTCTCAAACGTAGGGCTTTACCTCCACTCTCAGAGTTTGCAAGACCAGAAGAAAAGCTTGCTGGAATCCGTATTGATGGAAACTGTAATACAAGAAGCCGTATGTAAGTCTTTCTCTTATATCTTGTAACATTGTAAGCTTTGCTATGTGGTTTGGGGATTCTGAAGGCAAAATTGCATCTCAAACTTGCTCGGATGGCTACTTGATTTGTAAGCTTTTATGTAATTTTGTTTGTTCTTTAACCAATGTAATTTAGTTAATTTTTTATTGTCATTAACAGTAGAAGATTTTTGTCAGGTCATTTTACACTGGAATAGGGATCCATAAACTGATGGAAGATGACACTCTAGGACCAGAGATTGAAGTCTTTGGTTTCCCAGATGGTGCAAAGATCAATTTTATAAGTTGGTAAGAATCAGATCTTGCTCTTAAGTCTTTTGTTTCTCTGAAGCAGATAGTAAATCCATTGTTTTCAGATCTACTATCTTTTATAGTTAAAGCTTAATATTGTTATCTTTGTTTCCATAAAGGGAGTTTATAGTTGTACGTTGCTCCTGTTGGATGCTGATTCTAGCTTGTGATTATGTGCAATAACTGTTGTGTAATGTATGGTAGACTATAGTTGAAAGCATGTGTTGATATCGTAGAGGAATAAGAATCGGAACACAAAGTAACTGCATCTAAATTGATTTAAATAATCATGGAAGTTAGAATGTAACAATGACTGTCTTTTTCATTTTAAGAAACATCTTTGGCATGATATATATTTTTTGTTGGGGCATGTGGAGACAAATGTCTTGGGTACAAGTTGCAACACATTCTTTTGTGAGCACATTGAGGCAGTCACCTTTGGAGAGAAACATGATTTTATTGTAAAAGAAACATTGTACATGAAGTACAAAAGCACATTTTAAATATTTGAAGTTTGAACCTTGCACATAGTTGGAGATTTTATCCACTTGTCAGAATTTTAGTTTTTTTTAAACCAATATGTGTAACTCCACTGGATGATTTCTATTAATGTGCAATTGAATTTATAGAAACTAAGTGACTCTTCATTTCATTATCCATAAAAATGCTAAAAACTGGATCCATGATTGGCATAAAGCCCTTGTGGCCATGGTGGCACAGTAAAATACCCATTTGTGGTACCCTGTCCAATTTAACAGAACTTCACCAGGATATTAGGTGTAGCCAAATGGGTGTCCGGATATGGATAAACATCCCGTAAACTGGCAGCCTAGGGTGTTATTATGGACTACTCCTTCCCAGAATTATTTCCCTTGACCTGGATAATGCCTTCGCTAAGGGCGGTGAGACCCCCCAATGCCACCATCAAGACTTATGCAGATATTATGTGGGAAGAGGCTGTCAAGAGGGAAAAGGACAAAACCCAATAGCAACCAGATAGCAAGGTTTCGTGGGGCTGTGAAGTGCAGTGGGTAGAAAAAAGTGTAACTAGGTCCGGAATTTGTAAAATGTAATTTTGATGTTTGTACTTTTAAAGAAAAAGAAATATTATCTTTGTAAACTATATGAATGAGTTTCTTGCTCATTCCATGGGTCTAGGAAAGTCAACGAGTCAAAATCATGTTAAAGAGCTCTTCTCGAGCATTTATGTAATGCACATGGGTCAACTTGGTGTCAAGCAGCCCTCCAAGACAAGCACCATTCTCCAAAGAAGAAGTCTGCCAGCAAAAATGATGAGAAAGACAGTCAAGTCGGCTTCAATGTATATATAGATGACATGTCGGCTCAACAAAAGGACGCAACAGTACATTGGCTCATGTCGGCCTGCATACAAGGTCAAATAACTATATGTATACGCAACCTTGGATCACTCTGAAACTTCGAGATATGATCTCGGTGATATTAAACAGTAACATACTCGACAAATGATCTCGGTAATACAAAAACAAGTGATAGAATTTTGGTATATGACCTCGGAGGGTACTCTGTTTTGGTGACAGAGAAGGACACTTTGTCTTGGCATCCCTATACAATCTCCACGCAAACACTACCTCGACACTCCTGTAATCACCATCTCGGTGGATGCTGTGTTGCAGTGGATACTCTGTCTCGATGGCAACAATCTAAGTATCATACTCTCGGCACACATATGACGAAGAAGGATCACGTAATATAGTTTCGAGTAGTGAAGCGAACAAAGTTCCTTCTTCAGATTAATTACTCCAAAAGACTTGGAATATAAAGATATCCATGAGGATACAAATATTATATATTAAATGTATGAATAAGAATGATGATACAGTGAGAGTGAGAGGTCTGCTTATATACTATGCATGTGCCTTTTCATGGAGAGTCATGTCTCATTTAAACATGACTCTTCAATCTAATTGCTAATTTAACTAATCATTATTAATTATTATCATTTACAATATTTCCTATATATTTATTCATAACATTGCCTACCTCAAAAAGCTGTCCTCAAAGCTTGTCGATGAAAAAGGCTTGATCTCTTTTTTGGGTTCGAATATTTTCTCGTCTTGGAACAATCATCTTCGTTGATAGAAATTGATATGATCTTCTAAGTGACAAACAAAATTGTCGCACTAAGAAGGGATCAGACCATCCTAGATTAATCTTTTGTGGAATACTCTGATCACTGAAATTTTGTAATGACTTGTCATCATAGGACTGGATTGGGGTTCCATCATTATTCTCTGGCATCAGTTTGTTGTTTCTGTTCTGAATGGTCCCAATATGTAGCTTGGTTGTGTTATCTACTCTCATGATTCGGATGTCGATAAGGAACTTTTTTGGTTTGACTTTCCCTTATTGTGTGGAAATTTTTTGATTTACTTCAGGTGACGATGTTGTCGAGTTGGTTACAAAACCTTCACTTGGGGTGTTTATTATCTAAACTACAACATCTAAGTGCATCTTTTCTTCTACTAGTTTGCATTCTTCTTGAGTTATGATATTCATTGGATCGGTATTCGTTCCCTTATCTTCAACTTGGATTGTTATGACTCGAGATTTCGATAGTACGATACTTCTTCTTGAGTAAATTGTTCTAACTTGTCTTTTAATGCTTTCTTATCATCCTTAAGTTTCTTAATTTGAGTGAGCAGATTTTGATTATGGTTTCTTAGACGTAAAAGTTCTTTGATATCTGATCTATCAACCTTATTTTCCGTGTTTTGACTTTTAAGCTTTTCATCTGTTAGATCTATGATTTGCTCTAATAATGTTTTATTAAGGTTCTTTAAATGTAAGATTTCCTCTTCTTGTTCTGATAAGCGCTGCTTGAGTTCCTTCTTTGTGACTTTAGTCTTCTTGACTTGTGCAATTAATTTTTCAACGTGGTCCTTGAGGCGAGAAATTTCTTCGTCCTTTTCCATTACTTGTTTGTAATGAATATCTGCAAGGTCTCCATATTCTTGTTGTAACTTGTAACACTTTTTTGTTTTGCCAAAGTTTGGCTATTCTGTCATTCTTTTGATCTTTCAACTGCAATTTATCGGTACATTGGACTACAACGTTTTGTAGGGGTGATAATGGGCATTTATCTTGTAATTTGGATTCCGTTTTCTTCATTTCCTTTTTAAAATTTGTATGTTGGTGCCTAATTGTTGCCATTAATTGTTTCACATGTCTTGCTAATGATTGTTTTTCTGTATAACTTAGACATTCAACTAAAGTAAAAAATTTGTAACATTTTGTGGTGATGATGTTTTGATTTCTGAATGACTCTTGACAATTAGGATACCCTTTTGAACAGAAAGGACATACTGAAAAGAAACCCATATTTTTTCCCTTTTTCTTCACTTCTTTCAACTTTGTATGGAACTTTTTGTTGATTTGGGGTAGCATCGAATGTGCTGTAGCCACAAAATTTGGTGGAGAGGTTGGGGCACATGAGATCTCCAATACCCAGAAAGGGTTTGGGCAGATTCTAAATAGATCAGGAGATATTAAAATAATAATATTTTTAATGGAGTCCCTAAGTCTAAACTTGGAGAAAATAAAATGTTAATGTGTATTATTATGAATCTGTGGTAGAGTGGTCCAAAAGACATGGATCAAGCCAGATCTAATCTTAGCCGTTGATTAGGGACTTAATCTCGACCATTGAATCGTCAACGGGAAAATTATAAGAGGAGGCTTGAGGGTCACTTGGAGAGCACACCAGATGATCAGTCATTTTATTCTCTAGAGCGGGATTTGCTAAGAGAGATAAAATCAGTGATCGGGAGAGCAGCTGAGGGGTATTGAGTACAGAAGAACAAAGAAGGCAGAGATTGTGCCGGGAGAGCAGCGCAATAGCCAAGGAGGGTGACGCAGAGCCAGCAAGGGCTCATGTAGGGCCACGTAGAGGCAACCAAGTGCTGCGTAGAGCATCGGAGGGGCCAGCGTAGTGATGCAGAGGCTCACCAAGTTGACGCAGGGCCTCTTGGGGCCGACACAGGCCAAGAAAGGTTGATGCAGGGCCAGCGTGAGACAGAGAGGGGCTGACGCAGTCCAGATTGGGCAAACACTGGGGTTGTAGGAGCAGTTTTGTGCTGAGCAGCTGTCGGAAGGGTTTTCTGGGGTTTCAACCAGGAGATTTCTCTCAAACTGTGAGTTATAGTTGCTAAAGAAATTCTTTGTTGGGTAGGCCAGTTACGAGACCTAGATTGTACTATGATATTGCTTAATAAGAAAGCCCTCAGATAGTTGCATCGGTTTTCCTGCATTGGGTTTTTCCGGGAACATTGGTCCAAAAAAATGGTGTCATATGGCATGTTGGTTTCTGTTTCTTTTAGTTGCTGATCTGTAATATGTTGAGCATGCACTAGTGTTTATTTTCAGTGTTTACATTGTAAATAACTTGTTAAGTAAAATGACAAGTAGGTAGGAATAACTCAGATAAAGTGCATGGAGGGTTTCTAAACTAAGTAAACTTAGAAACTTCAACATGGTATCAGAGTGTGATTGCAGATCACAGGAGGACTAAGGGACATCAGCCGAGTGAAGCGATAACAACAGAAAACAACCGTCCTGAGGTGACAGACGTTGTTTCTAGCAGCACAAAAGCCAAAAAGTGTGACGCAGAGCTAGCCAGAGCCACGTAGAAGAAGTCGGGAATTGCGCAAAGCCTTAGAGAGACTAGCGTTGTTGAGGCAGAGTATCAGAGGGCTGACGTAGGGCATCCCAAGGCTGACGCAGACCCATTCGGGGTGACCAGAGCCAGTGTGGGGCAGAGAAGGGCTGACGTAGTTCACAGAGAGGCAGTTGTTGGGGTCTAGAAGGCTGCAGGAATATTGCAAAGTGGAGTTGGTGAGGCACTATAGTCAGAACAATACTTGACAGAGCAAGGCCAGAGGAGTTGTTATCGAGGGTTTCTAGCCGAGGAACCTGGATCAGCGGTGCAGTTGCACAAGACGATCAAAGTAGGGGGCATCTCGACAAGCAGCAGGAGGATTTCCAGGAGGGAAATCAAGACTCAGAGGGAGTCCGGGAGAGAACTTCCAGACGGGAAGTAGAGACTCAGAGGAGTCAAACAGAGAACTTCTAGGAGGGAAGTAGAGGAGCATCATGGCATTATACGAGGTAAGAGACCAGTATAGATTTGACAGAGCATCGAACTTCACAGTCTAGAAGTCCAGAATCTTATCAGTACTTGACAGGAATCGTGTCAAGAACTTCGCCTTGAAGGTTATAGCTATCCGAGTCGACCCAAATGAGAACGATAAGTACGAGGAGGCAATGGCGAGGGCCAAGTGCATTATCCTTGACGGGGTCAAGGATTATTTGGTACCACATATAGCTGAGAAGGAAACAACAGTTGAGATATGGGAGGCTCTCAAGAACTTGTACCAGCATACTTATGTGCAGAGAAGAATGTTGCTCGAGAACTAGATGAGGTCGTATCAAATGAAGAAGGGTCAATCGATTAAGACCTTCCTCAGAGGACTGAATGAGATCCAAGACCAGTTGACTATTATAGGAGCGACTTTGGATCAAGAGCTTATGGTGAGGAAAACCCTGAATGCTGTCTCAGAAGAGTGGGAGGTGTTTATCTAGAGAATCCTGGGTAGAGGGACTCTCCTACCTTGGGACAAGATGTGGGTAGCTCTTCGCCAGGGAGATCCAACGACAGTTGAAGATAGGTAGCAGCAACAAAGGGATCAAGGTCAAGGAGGAGGAGGAGAATGTGGCCCTATCATCTGAGGGAAAGCGGGAGAAGTGGAAGAAGAAAGATCTCTCCAAGATCAAGTGTTTCCATTGTGGGGAGATGGGTCATTATGCGACCCAATGCCCAAGGAAGAAGAGTAAGGGAGAGTCTTTCGAGACTAGGGCAACGCCAGCATGGGCATAGAAAGAAGTTTTGACAGACGATGACTGTGCCATGAGTGCACACACACCACTTGAGTGGAAATGGGGAGACATCGAGCTATAGTCAGGCGGACTACAGACGATGTGGGGCAGGATCCTTGAGGTACCCAGCCTCTTGGATTAGACCTTGCTACGGGAGCCCCAACGAGGAGTAGCAGGACTGGCTAGGTGGGTAGAGACAGATGCGGATGGAGCGATAGAGAGAGCTACAGTGCAGGAGTCCCAAGACAGCACAGAGCTAGTAGGCTACAGCAGTGCGAGAGGCACAAGAGTGTTGCACCAGTGTAGGAAGGCACAAAGAGGTGTGCAACGGTGCAAGATGCAGGGAGTTGTTGCAACAATGCAGAGGTCAGACAGAGGGAGCACTTGTCAGCGGTAGAGGGAGCTTCAACGTTAGTGGGTGTTTCTAGCCCAAAAGGGAGGTCAGTTGGAGGATCAGTTACTTACTTCTCAGTAACTGAGTTGCAGTGCAGTAGTGGGCAACACGATGCAACATGATGAGAGGAGGTGCAGTGCAGATGCAGTGCTGGGAGGAAGGACTAGCAACAACACGGATGCAGAGGGAGCTGTCGTACATATGCAGTAGTGGCAGTGGCAGAAACATGGGCGACAATATAAGAGGCAGTAGTGCAGATGATGTTGGGCAGGAAGGCCTAGCGTTAGCACAGGTACCGATGCCAGATGATCAGAGTAATACTCAGTGAGGAGTATTGCTAGAGCACAATCCTCGCTAAGAGAGAGTGTTGATTTGGGGTAGCGTTGGATGTGCTCTTGTTGCGGGATTTTATCCCCTAAGGCTCTTTGGTGGAACCCTAGCAGACTGAAAGTTGTCTAAATCAAGAAACATGCACACACACAGCCATTATGCTAGAAAAAGCTATTTCTAAGGTGAGAAGGACTTACCTCAGGTCCTACGTTTGGGTAGTTCCTCAAGGGTGCAAACCCTTCTTCACGTCCCTTCCGCTCCTTTGCCCTGCAAAAACAACAATTCCAAGGAATGCAGCAGTATATGGACAAAGATTCACATAAAAATCATCTTTATGTTATACAAGAAAGGAGTTAGTTATAAACTTTTAGACATCCATTCATACATGAAATTCAAACATGAACATCATTAACATAAAGAAAGAAGCATATCGGGAACAA
>APFE031442971.1:191610-214390 GCA_000404065.3 Pinus taeda
TTCAATAAATATATTTTATTTTGACTTTTTTAAATGCATTTTTTTAATGATATACTCTCTTTTTTATTGTTTTTTCCTTCTTTAAAAAATGGCCAAGGGCCTCTGACGAACTCAGCAATGGAGAAACTCCAAAAGTGTAGCGAAATGCTTCAACGACAACAATGTTGACGAATCTTTCATGGCCAAGGGCCTGGATCAAGCTAGCTCTGTGCAGCGGTGGAGCAGCCAAAGGATCGAACTGCTCTGATACCAAATGAAGCAGACATAGTTCGTTCTTCAGATTAATTACTCTAGAAGACTTGGAATATAAAGATATCCACAAGGATACAAATATGATATATTAAATGTATGAATAAGAATGATGATACAATGAGAGTGAGAGGTCTGCTTATATACTATGCGGACGCCTCTTCATGGAGAGTCATGTCTCATTTAGACATGACTCTTCAACCTAATTACTAATTTAACTAATCATTATTAATTATTATCATTTACATTATTTCCTATATATTTATTCATAACAGGTAGCTGTATAACATCCAAAACAGTCTTGTGAATACAAATACAGTCATGTGAGATATATCCTTGGCATACAAAACGCAGTCCTGTACTTAACGCAGTCATATGATATCTCAGTCACAAGTCTCAGTGTAGTTGTGTAATATACTCAACACAATCACACTGAACGAAGTTATAATAAATCTCTGTCGCAATTACAATTTTGATTTTCATGATTCTGAAGAAGATAAGGAGAATCTCGGCAATAGAGCAGCAACAGTGAACTAGTTAACATTATGATTATAAAGATCTCATTCAAGGAACAGCAGTACAGCAGCAGTGATGATCTCTACAGTGACCAAACAGAGGATTGGTGTCTTGGTCTTGGAGTGGCTCAGGAAGTTAAAGGTTGTGGTCTTGGTGTTCGTCAATAAGAATCTCATGAAGAAGAATTTTGTGCGGGTTTTCCTCTGCAAGAGGGACAGGTTTTGGCCCTGGCAGAATGCCATATTTTGTGCTCATGTCTCTTTGCTTTGATAGCTATTTGTTGAAGTAAGAAATACACACACTAATGATAATAAGCAAAAGATTGTGCTAATGATCTAAAGACTAAATTCTCACAAATAGTTATCATGATAAGAAGAATCTCATTAATTCAATCTGCCCTAGATTCTTCAACACTTTCGTGAGCACATTGAGGCAGTCACCTTTGGAGAGAAACATGATTATTGTAAAAGAAACATTGTACATGAAGTACGAAAGCACATTTTAATATTTGAAGTTTGAACCTTGCACATAGTTGGAGATTTTATCCACTTGTCAGAATTTTAGTTTTTTTTTTAAACCAATATTTGTAACTCCACTGGATGATTTCTATTAATGTGCAATTGAATTTATGCAAACTAAGTGCCTCTTCATTTCATTATCCATAAAATTTCTAAAAACTGGATCCATGATTGGCATAAAGCCCCTGTGGCCATGATGGCACAGTAAAATATCCATCTGTGGTACCCTGTCCAATTTAACGGAACTTCACCAGGGTATTAGGTGCAGCCAAATGGGTGTCCGGATATGGATAAACATCCCGTAAACTGATGGCCTAGGGTGTTATTATAGTCTACTCCTTCCCAGAATTATTTCCCTTGACCGGGATAATGCCTTCACTAAGGGCGGTGAGACCTCCCAATGCCACCATCCAGACTTATGCAGATTTTATGTGGGAAGAGGCTGTCAAGAGGGAAAAGGACAGAACCGAATAGCAACCGGTTAGTAAGGTATCGTGGGGCTGTGAAGTGCAGTGGGTAGAAAAAATACAACATTTAACAGGGAAAATGATCAAACCCTAATGGCTATGGTGAGTAGAGAAACCTTGAATGGAGAGACCGTTGGTGGGAGGAACTCAAAAGCTCAATGTAATGCTGGTCTGCATGGGGAAGTCACAAGCTCAATGAAATACTGGTCTGTGTGGGGAACTCACAAGTTCAATGTAATGCTGAAACGAGAGAAGATGTTTCTGATGGGCAGGGAGGCCAGGAGTTAGGATGGCTCTGATACCATGTTAGACTAGTATGTGTAACTCCACTGGATGGTTTTTATTAGTGTGCTATTGAATATATACAACTAAGTGACTCTTTGTTTCATCATCCAATAGTCTGTTCATCTTCAAATTCTCCTATGTGTTTACAAGGTCAAAAAGCCTGAAGGATTATGTCCAACAGTTTTGTTAGTGCCTAAGGTTAGGATTGAAAAAAATCTGTTTCAATAATGTTCATATTGCATCATAACCTCCTTCCATATCTTGAGTTTAGGATTGATATCTCTGGTTCAGGTATGGATCAAGAAGGTTGTATAAGAATATAATCTGGTGTCATTTTTGCTTGTATTATAAAATATTTTATGTCATGGATAGTTCTTTTTCTGAATTGTGTATACAGTATATACTATAGCCAAACAGACTTTTTGGATTGTTGCAGCTCAGGTATTTCCCAATATCTAGAGATAATTTGCCCACATATTGGTCCACATGCACATGTAGGTGTTTGCTCACATGTGAACTACGCTTAAATATGGTTTGACTGTCAGCTATGCTTTAGTCTGATAAGGTCCAAGGAAGTTGGAACCATTGTTAAGTTGAGTGAGGACTGAGGCAGTTAGGATCGACAATAATTTTGAGCCTCCTTCTTGTCCATAGAAAACAAAGTATTAGTTAACAAGTGCTTGGATATTGATAAGAGTGGAAATATTAGGCTCACAGGGAGCTGCTCATTTGGCCACTTTAAATGAGAAAAACCACTCTACAAACAAGTATAGGATGCTAAAAACTGTAGTGGTTATAATTGGACATGACATTGGCAAGACATAACCTAAAGCAGGGGCACAGGCAAGTGTGGGACTTAAACTATGTACATCACTCAGGTTGTTGAGGGTGCCACATGATTACTATAGACACCCCTTTTTCCCATATCATCCTCATCCCCTTCTTTTGCATTGTTGGGCTTTCTTTGTGCGTAGAGGAATTATTCGTATTGGAGTACATTGACTTGCTGTATGATTGCAATGGCCTCTTTCCATGGGATATTTGGGATATTTTACTGTCATCACATTTTAACACATCAGAGGCCTGTTAAAGATTACATTTAAATACTGGACCAAGCGTAGTGGCTTCTAAGGAAGACAGCTAAAGACCATATGCAAAGTGTGTATGTGGATGACTCGAAGGTGGGCTGGATGGATGGTTCTATAATCGTATTGGTTTGTGTGGAGACCTTTGCCTTTTCAAACTTCTGAATTTTTCTGTTTCTATCCTTTGTAGTAATTAAGAAGATCTGAAGTTTGGATGAAAACAGGACAAAGTGGTGTGTACTATGAATCAAGCTTCTTGAATAATGGAAAACCAATGCATAAGCTATTAATGGTTTAATAAGTTGATTTATATATACTTTTACTACCAGAGCATAAATTTATTTTCCTTACTTTTTTTCTGACGTTATTTCTCTTAACAAGGTCACAAGATGGTCGGTATCTATCTTTTACTATTCGGTTTGATCAGGTAAGAAATGATATGTTTTGGAAATTGAAGCCTTTCAAATATCTCTTACTTTTTTAGTGTTCCATTTATGCATGATATGCTCTTATCAAAATGTTTTTTCAAGTGCTTTCAGGGGGATAATACCAGCAGTAAGTTGAGTCTTTGGGTCGCGGATGTAGAAACAGGGCAGGCAAAGCCATTATTCACCACATCTGAAATCTATGTAAATGCAATTTTTGACAAGTGAGTTTATATGGCAGATGGATCAATATCTTAAAATTTCTCTCTTTTGTGGTTTCATAGGTGGTCCAATAATTTTATTTTATAATGATTACCAGTCCACTGTTTCTAATGTTGCAGCTTTGTGTGGATTGATGAGTCGACACTAGTTGTGTGTACCATACCTTTATCTCGTGGAGAACCTCCAAAAAAGCCACTGATTCCATCGGGTCCAAAGATTCAATCCAATGAGGACAAAAATGTAGTGCAATTGAGAACCTATCAAGATCTTTTGAAAGACGAATATGATGCAGACCTCTTTGATTACTATGCGACAACACAATTACTTTGGGTCAAATTAGATGGAACAACAAAAGCTATAGGACCACCAGCCATCTATACATCCATAAATCCTTCTCCTGATAATAAATATCTCCTTGTCACCTCAATTCACAGGCCTTACTCATTTATTGTCCCTTGTGGAAGGTTTCCCAAGAAAGTTGAAGTATGGACCTCTGATGGAAAATTTGTCCGGGAGATATGTGATCTTCCTCTCGCGGAGAAAATTCCAATAGCTTTTAACAGTGTTCGAAAAGGCATGAGGTCTATCAATTGGCGATCTGATAAGCCTTCATTGCTCTACTGGTATGCTTGACTTCATTTTTAAAAGCTGGTTTTACATTTTTTATGTTTTGTATCTGATTTCCTTGAAGAGGGTCGTTGTGTTCACTGTTTTACATTTTTTATTCTGAAGTTTCATTTAGGAGAATTTCATATTGGGAGGGCTTTGTAGTCATGTTCCATGTCGTGCAAATTATTAGTGTGAAGTTCCTTCTACAGTCCATGATTTTCTATTCACAGGGCAGAGACACAAGATGGTGGTGATGCAAAGGTGGATGTTTCTCCTCGTGATATTATCTACACACAATCTGCTGAACCAAAGCTTGGTGAGGAGCCTGAGGTTCTTCATATGCTAGATCTCCGTTTTGGGTGACTACATTAACCTTATTTTGCTTGTTGATTGGTATGACCTTGTTTGTATTGTAGTAAGTGGTATTGCATTCTAGTAGCGAAATGTTTCCAAGTGCCATCTGTGAATAGAAATATAAAGTGGGCTGAGTTATATAAATTTAAATGTCATAACTTTTTTTTTCAGATGAAAAAAGCAACTATATATTCATTCATGGAAGTAATTTCACTACATATCATCAGATACAGTGAGTTCATAGAGACCTTTCTATCAGCAAAACAAAAATATTGATACCAAAAACTGAGCTGATCAGGTGTTCCCACATAAAAAATCTTCAAAAAGTTACAGATTGATAAAGAGACCTGTTTCATCTTGATAGCTTCAAATATGTGGAAAATTTAAAGTTCAGCATGGAATCAACCCAAGTGTATCATCCAGGAAGTGGGTATACCCCAACTTCATGCCAGATTTCCTTCATTTTAATGATCACATGTAATCCATCAAGCTCCACTCTCAATCCAAGTTTTGATAATCTGTCCGCCTCAGTATTAAGGCTCCTGCTTATGTGCTGTATGGAGGGATGATTGAGGGAGCTCCAAATTTGCTTGATCTGATTTAGCCAACCTTGAAGAGAGGATTTATGGATATTAGCCTGTGCGCCAACATAATCAACAACAGTCTTGGACTCACCCAAAACATGGATGTTTTGTATGTCCAGAAATTTAGTAAACCATAATAGTCCCCACAGGGCCACAGTGCCATCACTTCTGCCTTTGTGTTGGTTCCAAAGCCCGCTCCCTAGTGTACATGGTATGATAACTCAGGATGTGTATATAGATGATGAATCCGCAACCACATTTGTGGTCCTGAGAAGCCCCATCGAAATAGCCAGCCGGATATACAATCTCTAGAATTTTCAATGGGCGAGTGGGTTTTTGTTTTGGAGCGATCTGTAATATAGATTCTGACTTTTGTAGAATTTTCCTCAGCACATCCGACCCAAGTTCCCTGTGACTGTTGAAAATAATATTGTTCCTCCATTTCCATATTTCCCAAATGAAAATAGCAGGGATGAGTCTTCGAGGGCCAATTTGGTTGCTTCACCATATCAACCAGATCTCCATATCACTAATGTTCAACCCCAGGTGGCCAATATTGTGTTCCAAGTGTTTCCATAGGATGGAGACCTCTGTGCATGTTCTGAATAGATGAATATTGTCTTCAGCAGCATTTCCACATAATACACAGTAACCAGGGCCAGACTAGTTCCTCTTTTGAAGGTTTTCCCAGGTCAAGTTCTTGTTCTTCCAAACAAGCCAAAGAAAGATGGAGTTTTTTATGGGAAGGCGTGGGCTCCAAACTTTAGAGAACCATCTGTCCCCCAGGTGGTTTGTTTGCAGGTAGCAAAGTTGGTAGTAAGCATCGGCAACCACAATATTATTTTCCGTCAATTTACCATTCCAGGTAATTGAGTCGCATGCCGCTTCTCTGTAGAGGCCCGCTAGTCTCATATGTGTGCAGATGTGCTTCCATTCATCCGCAGTAGAGCCCGTAAGATTTAAATCTGCTGCATTTTTCCAAACTGGGCAGTCATTTTCCCAGGCGGAAATGATTTGTTGCCAGAAGAAGGTCCCATTTCGATGGAATTTTTTGATGATGTGGTCTGGGAAGGGATCGGAGTCCAGAAATCCTTGAATGTGGTCACGGCCGATAATAATATGATGCCCAGTGCCAAGTTTCCAAGCCAGCATATTAAGAAATGTATTTTCAATCTTTGTGAAACTACGCCAAATAGCAGATGCCAGAGCCAACAAATGTGCTGATATGGCCATTACGCAACCAGACTTTAAAGTCCATATTCTTGAGTTATTTATTTTTGATGACTTCGCTCCAGATATTGTTCCCAAATATCCCATGCCAAGTGGATTTTAGGAGTGCTTGCCCAAATTGCCGGAGGTCGAGGATGCCCCATCCATCCATTTTCTTTGGAAGAGTAATGTGGTGCAACTTTGATAAATGATACTTTTTCCTTTGTTTCATGCTTGACCAAATAAAATTTGCTGTGATTCCGTCTAATTTCTTTATGATGGTAGCAGGAAGTTGGAACAAAGCGCCTAGTAGATGCTGAGTTGTGTTATCACAGCTTGGACCAGTGTAAAACGTCCTCCCATTGTAAGACACTTGTTTTCCCATTCTGATATTTTCAAGAAGTATCTATCAACTAGCCATTGCCAGTCCATGATTCTGCACTTACAGGGTTTTAAATGAAAATCAAGATATTTAAGGCCAGAGGAAAAATGTTTAGAAGAAATACCATAAGTTAGCAATATATGGAGTGGTCTTAGAAATCTCCAATGCATACATTATAATGGATTTGTTTTGATTCATTTTAAGGCCCGAAGCATTTCCAAATATATAAAAAAATTGAAATAAATGCAGCCATGGAAACCTGTTTAGAAGCCCCATGATAAGCACATCATCCACAAAAAAACTGTGAGATATCTGGATGTTTCTGCCAATCTTCAGAGGGGAGAAGAGACCCGTGGTCACAACATTAGATATGTGCAGACTTAGCCTGTCCATTGCTAAAATGAATAAAAGGGGCGATAATGAGCATCCTTGCCGAAGGCCTCTACCGACTCTGAAGAAAGAAGTCGGTATCCATTGATAATGATTGCGAACTGAATGATGGTGACACAGGCCATGATCTAGTTTATGGTAGGAGATTGTATGCCGATCTTGTGGAGTACCAATCTCAGGTACCCCCAGTCTAGCTAGTCAAAAGCTTTTTCTAGGTCAACCTTCATAATAGCTGCATCAAGGTGCTTCGACTGGATGGAGGCCATGATCTAGTTTATGGTAGGAGATTGTATGCCGATCTTGTGGAGTACCAATCTCAGGTACCCCCAGTCTAGCTAGTCAAAAGCTTTTTCTAGGTCAACCTTCATAATAGCTGCATCAAGGTGCTTTGACTGGATGGAGTGTAAGGATTCATGTGCTGTAGAAACAACATCATGTATTTGCCGGCGTTTGAGAAAGCCATATTGATGTGGGAGATAAATTTCGACAGGATGGGCTTCAGATGATTAGCAATGGATTTAGATATGATTTTGTAGATTAGATTACAGAGAGATATGGGCCGAAAATTAGAGAAGGTGTGTGGGGTTCGCTTTTTAGGAATGAGGGTGATATAAGTGGAATTTAGATGAGGGTGGACAATACCCAGATTTCGGGATTCTTCAACAAGGTTTACTAGGTCAGACTGAAACAGATCATAGAAATGAGAAAAGATTTCCACAGTCCAACCATCAGGTCCAGGACTTTTGTCACCCTGGAAAGAGAGAATGACCCCATGAATTTCCTGTATTGTAACCGGCTTATAAAGATCTCTATTTGCTTCCTTGTTAAACATCATTGGATAGCGGGATACCCACCATAATAAATCATCCGGGCCTTTCGATGGAATGTGGGCAAAGGCCAATTTGAAGAATCACAGAGCAACCTGGCTTATTTCATCTTGTGTTTGATATTTAGCATCATCCGAGTCGAAAATCTCCCATATGGAGTTTTTTTGGCGATGACAGTTTGCAAATCTATGAAAAATTTGTGTTTCGGTCCCCTTCCTTCAGTGATGTGACTCGGCTTTTCAGCTTCCATTTCGTCCCTTTAATACGCAGAATTTGCGATCTTTTTTCAAGGATCAGTATTCTGGATCTGGTGTCCGGTTGGAGTATATGAGCAGATAGAGAAGGGCTTATAGAATCCAACTCTTGTTCAATATCCTTAAGTTCTTTCCTGAGCAGACATTTTTTTCCAGCTCCCACTTATGCTGCAGTTATCAGGTTGTTGTGCCAAAGGAGGATCTTTTAGCATTATTTGATTTAGTTTATGATTAGTTTAAACGGGAACAAAGAGAAATTCGCTGGTATTTAGTTAAATCTTTAATTATTTAGTGATTGACTTCTGTAGATTGAGGTTTTAGTATGACTGTTTTTTTTATCGGTTGGAACTTGGAAAATATCTTTATGAAGTTAAATATAGAAGCTACTGGTTTGCAACACTATTATAACCTTCCAGAAAAAGCTTTGAGCACATGATACTTGCATTGAGGGTTGTTGTGTGTGTGTCTATATATATATATACAGTTATATACAACAAGTGCTGTATAACTATGGGCGTTCAACTTGCAATTTGGATTCCGTTTTTTTCATTTCCTTATTAAAATCTACATGTTGTCACTAAAATATTGCCTTGAATTGTTCTATATCTCTTGCTATTTATTATTTTTATGCATCGCTTAGAGATTCGACTAAGGTAAAAGTTTTGTAACATTTTGTGCAAACCACCTTTTGATTTGTCAAACATAACCATGGTGAATAGGAGATATGAAAGATAATCCTTGGATGTATTATTATTCACAATGATACATATTTATAATACATTGGAGTGACCCTTGATTTCATATTCCAAGCGGTCAGATGGACTCCCTTTGACTATTCAGCTTCCACACCAACCCTTAGAGGATTAGGTGTCCATCATTCCCCCCCTTAATCCGAAGGGGTATGTATGAGTCCAAGAAAATAGATGTAATACAAAATGTCCGAAAATATACATGAGAGCACTAGGCTGAATGTGATTTTTGAAATGTTGGTATAAGGGGGTGGTTTAAGGATGACCACCAACACTGGAATGCTTAGTGTAGCCCGGAACTCTTCCAAAATTGGCAAGAAGATGAAGTCCTATGCTAGAGGAAGTGTCCCTAATGATTTGGAGAGGGTGACCTTCAACCTGGAAAAGGGAGGTCTACAACCTGTGGTGGTTTAAGGAAGGCCACCAACCAAAGGAACACTTAGTGCAATTCTCGGAACTCTTTTAAAACTGGCAAGAAGCTGAATTCTTCTGCTAGAGGAAGTGTCCCAAATTCTTTGAATCGAGAGAAGCTCAACCTGAAAAGGGAGGTCTTAACCTCGCATAGATGGTTTAAGGCTTAAGTTGCAGGAAACGTGGGCAGTTGGTTCATTTCTGTACAGAAACAAAACGGAAATGGGGAAACCCGTACGGTACCGCCCAAAAACTCGTTTCCTGCCGTACTGGCCTGTTTCTTGAGGAGGAAATGTGGCCAGTACGGCTGGAAATGAGTTTCCAGACCGTACGACAGAGTTTCCCCATGTAGATTGACTTTTTATTATTATTCTTATTTTGTTTTCTATTTTTTAATTGGGTGTCTAAAGTGGCTTCTAGTTGCTTCTAGATGCCTCTCTCAAGTTATAAAAGTGACCTTCGCCTCATTCTCTCATCACACAATTGAGCAAGTCGTTTCTCTTGGAGACTGGCGATTTTAGCAGAGAAGAGAGGAAGAGAGTAGTGGTTTCAGCTAGGGTGTTTTCAACAGTGAGCAAAGGAGATTTCAACAACAAGAGCAAGAGATTTTAGCAGCAAGAGAAAGAGATTTCAACAGTAGATTTGGAGTGCAGAGTTCCCGGCTACGGCATTCTTGGCTTTTTGGCTCAGCTACAACCATATTTCTCGTCTTTTCTGGCATTTTGGGGTAGCTTCAGCTACAGAAAATTAATTTGGGTAAGCAACATTCATTTTCTTAGTTTTTTTCCTACTATTTCAATTTTTCGAGGGTTTATGCTGCCAAAAATATGAAAAACGTTTTTTATTTACAGATTTGTTTTTTTAATTTATTTTTGCAGCAATGGCTTCCAACCAAAGTGCAGTTGCAAGTTCAAGCCCTAGGGCCAACCCAAGGGCTGAATATTATCCTCTTTGGAGGCCAGAAGCTTAAAAAATGTGGAGGTGGTGGGTCATGGGAATGGCGATGTAATCTTTGCAATAATTTGTACAAGGGCTCCTACCCAAGAGTGAAGGCACATTTTTTGCATGGAGGAGGATAGGGGGTTGTGGGTTACACAAAAACAACAGATCCATTGGCAAGGAGGGCATATCAAAGAGAGCAAGATGAGGCGGATGTTATTAAGAGAAGGCATGATGAGCTTACTCAAGCTACTCCTCAAGCTCCATCTAACATTGAGCCAAGGATTGTAGTTGAAGCAAGAAAGAGGAGAGTCGGTGCCACTCAACAACATGAACAACCAGCACCCAAAAATACCAGAGGGGCACCCCCTTGAGTTCAGGATAACAAAATTGCTAAATTGGTGCATGTGCAAGTGAGAAGAAACTGATTCCAGAGTGGCTAGGTGCATTTATGTATGTGGTATCCCATTCAATGTCGTTCGCTCCTTACTGGCAAGATATGATAAGGGCAATTAACAAAGCTCCTCAAGGGTACAAGGTGCCCAACTATGAGAAAGTCAGAACTCAGCTTCTCAAAAATGAGGAGGAGCTTGTGGAGGATATTTTATCACCAATTTGTTTTTCCTAGAGTAGCTCTGTGGTTACCATAGTCTCAGATGGATGGACAGATACAAGGTGCAAACCATAGACAAATATCATGGCCACTTCCCCCAAAGGAGTTGTTGGCCATTACATGTCAACTACCCATAACAGTACACCCCCTTTTTCGCAAAATGGGTAGCGCTTAATTGACATGTCTGTGCCATTCGACAATCATCGTCGACCTGATCATGTTATGTTGTAAACCCAGTCTGCATGTAAATTGTAAATAATCTTAGCAGATTTGAGTCATGTATGTAAATCGCCTACGCAAACCTAATTTTCTAGTGATAATCTACATTCCAGAAGGTTTTTTGTCTCACCGATCCATGATCGGCAGAGTTTTCCTTCAGCCTAACCCCAAAGCCGGAATGAATTTTGTCATTAGAATCTTAGGGGAATCCTAGTGTGCCTCGAGTCTATGTAAAAGTAATTTGGAAATAATTCTAACTATTTGGTTAGGTTATTACAAATTGCTTGATTTGTTAGATTATAGTTGTGTTGCAGAACTGGGTGGTCTATGAGGGTCTATGTCAAATGGGTTTTCCCCCTTGAGACGTAAAATTGTAAAAGTCATGATGTAAAGTGTCTTGAGGGTTAGAAAATGTTTTAATCCCCTCATAAGTCCTAAGTCCTAGGTCCTAGGTGATTTTTCCAAAGGCTAAGTTCGAGGATTCAAAAATAAAATAATAAAAAGATATAAATAAAAAAAAATAAATAAATTAAAAAAATAAGATAAAAAATAATAAAATAAAAAATAAAAAATAAAAAAAAATAAAAAATAAAAAATAATTGATAAGTTTTTTTTTTTGAAATAAATAAAAAATAATAAAATAATAATAAGTCAAAATTTTGAGAAAATAAATTCAAGACTTTAATTTTTTAATCTATTAAAATGCATTTAAAAATTCGACGGATGAGATTAAAAGGGATTTTGATCCTCATCGACGGTCGAGATCATTTTGACATGGATCACTCGAACTAGTCATTGGGAATTTTTCCTTTAAATAGGGTGTTATGGGTCATTTGAGATCATTCGATCTGTGAGTCTTATGCTGAAGAAAACTCTCTTGTAAACTTTTTCTTGTGCAATAGAGAAAGACTTTGGGGTTGAAATCTTGCTGGTGTTACTCTCCTGAAATGTTGTAAGCTGCTTCCTTTTCTGCATAAATTTATTTTCAGCCATTAGTAATAGCTTGGTGAAGAGTGATGTTGAACACAGGTATCTTGTTTACTCACTAGGGTTTGAATGGTAATAAACTTTCTGAAAATAATGGCAGGTATCTCCATTGGATTTGGATTTTACAACTGTTTTTTCCCTCTTTATTGATAGTTAAAGTGAGCTGTGCAGGAAAATCTAGATTGTAAGGATCAACGGGGGTTTGGGGAAGTTTTTGGCTGAACCAGCCAACTCCCGAAAAGCATTTTCTGGAAGAGCCCAACTAGTTTTGATCTTTGGTTTATCATTTAAGTTTATCTTTTGAATGCATGAGAAGTTTTCTGAAGTATCTCATAGTACATCTGAAATTCTGAAAATATTGTTGTGGATTGCTGACAAATCTGGCTAATTAGAGTCGTAAATCTGTAAATATTGTAATTGATTTGTAGGGTTTTAGTTGTTTTGCATATATTATTTCTGGGTATTTTTGCTTTTGCTGTTACTGGTTTTGGAGTTGAGAATATAATGTTGTTCTGAAGCCAGATCTAGGCCCAGGAGGGTAAGATCTGGCCTCACAACTGGTTCTTACAGGGGCATTGTTTTGCTGTCAAAGGGTTTCAAATTCAATCACTGTTAAATTTGGAAATTTATTTCAAGGTTTTGAAGCAAGGGGAATTTTTCTTTTTTTTTTTTTTTAGTTTTCAGAAGGAGCTCAAGGCTGCACAAGCCATACCACTCTTGCGTGTTATCAATCAGAATCTGCTTCCATTTCAACTGTTACTCTCTCACGTTGGCACACCCACGCTGCTAGTTATAGAACTGCAACCTCATTATGCTGCAGCTCCCTACGCACCTTCTGTCTGCTGTTGTTTCCCTCCACACAGTGATCTCATCCATCTGCGTGCCATACACTTGACTCCTTCCGCCACCCTCATCCACGCAGTCTTGCCCTATTTCCCTTTCCACCTACCAAAACCAACCCGCACTTCCCTTCCTCATGCGACCCTTGTCGTCTCCGTACCTGCGTGCATTCCTCCCATCCTCGGCCTTCAAGTTGACCCCGTAGCACACAGTCCCTTTTCTCTCCCACGCTCAACATCCTGCAAACACTACGCATCTCCCCTCCGTCCAACAAACCTGTGCCTTGCGTGATTTTTCTTTCGCTGCCAATACGCAGTACCTTCCTCTCCTCAGCATTGCCCTTCAGTCCTCCGTTCCATTCTCAGCAACCTGCAAAACAAGAAAAAATCACCCACGCTGTTCCTTTCTTCCTCTGGCAACCCAAGTCAGCCTTCTTTGCGTGCGTCCATACCTCAACGCCTCCACTTGTAGCTCTTTGTTTGCTGTCCGCGTCCCTTCCCTGCGTCCATCCTTCACGTAAATCTGCAATTGCAAAAAAGCAAATACGATTTCTCTTTTTTTCTTACGTTAGGATTATAGTGTTGTTACATAGTTTTAGTTTTAGATTTTTATTTATGTAGATTTATTTTCGTTTAACTTAGTTTCTTTTGGGTTTTTAGATTTTGAATTAATTCAACTTTAGTATCATTTCCTTTTGACTTATATATATATATAATATATATATAAAATAAAAGGCACAAAGAGTTCCTTTAGTTAGATTTTATTTTTAGTTTTAGATTTATTTGAATTTTAGTTATATTTCATTTTCAAGCTTAGAAAATCATAAAAAATATAAAAAAGTTCTTTATGGTTTTAGATTAGATTTTAATTTGTTTTATTTTGACTTTAAAAATTAATATTAAAAAAATAAAAAAAAAAAATAAAAAATAAAATAAAAAATATATAAAAATCATATAAAAAGTTGTTGTTGTTGTTTTTTTTTTTGGTTTCTGAAATATTTTTGTGTCGCATTTAGTCTTAGCATATTTTGTCACGTTTCCAAATTTTGGTGTATTTCGCTAAGGCTATTAGATTTTTTGATGTGGGATTAATATTTATCATTTTTATGTGGTTAAACATGCTTAAATGTTCATTTGAAGATTAGGTATATGAAAGTGATCTCTGATTAGCAGTTGAAAATTGCGTGATTATTTTGAGCATATAATCTTTTGAATTTTGAATTGTTGGAATATTGTTAAGGCATTGAGCATTAATCGATTATCTCGCAAAATTAATCTTTGTTTGGGTTATTTGATGATAAATGATTGTTAATGGTGGAATTACAAAGTTCATATTTTTGCAGCATTTGATAAACGATTATTTAATCATCAACTCCATAAAGCACTGGTACATTAACTTCTAAAATCAATCAAGTGCTAATTTGCTTTGCTGTGTCTCCCAACCTAACTGGTCCACAGTTGGTCACCCTTTACCCCATAGGGTTTACGCCCCTTAGTCGCGGGAGACGGCTTAAACGGAGAGATCAGGGATCAGGGTGACAGCCCCCGGTCTGAGTGTTGTCGTGACAATTTGTGCGACAACATTGTTTGGTGCCGTTGCCGGGGATAGAGTTTTTTCTGTCCTTGGTCCGTTCCTTTCGAGCTTTTCCGTGTTTCACTTCCTGTCTAGGTGGCGACTCCACTTCATATATTATTTGCAAGAGTGTATACTAGAAGACATCCAAGCAGTTTGTGCAATCCTGCTCCTGATCCTGAAAGGGCTCTCACGGTACGATTACACAAACTCTCTTCTCGTACACTTCTTGTTAACCTCGCACAAGAAGCCCTCTTTGATATCCATTTGCTTTTTAGTAGTCCAGTTGGGCACAAGATCATGGATATATATGCCCCTTGCGATTTTTCTAGCATTCAAGGTTATCCCAATGATCTTCCATCACTTGGTATAGATAAGTTGTCGAGCTTTCAGGGAGATAACACGATTAGTGCTAATGCTCATCTAAGAGCTTTTAGTATATGGATGGCTAAGTACGCAAGGTTTGCTGATTTCGATCATGAAGATGTTAGAATGACTCTTTTTATTATAACCTTGGAGGGCGATGTTCATGACTGGTTTTCAGAAAAGCCTCAGAATTCATTTAATTCCTTACGATCGATCATTGATGCCTTTAAGGAAAGTATGGCGATAAGAGAGAAGGAAGACACCTCGTGATAGCATAATAAAGAAGAGAGAGAATGAAACTGTTGAAGAATTTAACAAAAGGTTTAATGATATTGTTAAAGAATTACTTCAAGATTATAAGCCTACCGACAAATCTCTTCGAGATTTCTACATTGATGCCTTTAGTCCTGAGCCCTCTTATGAATTAAGGCGTGCTAGACTTAATGATTATAGGGATTGCCAAGCCTTAGCAATAGAACTTGAAAAGGACAAGGCGACATCTGGGAAGTCTGAGATCCCAGTTTTCGATAGGGCTACTACGAAACTAAAAGAACCTAAAGGAAAAGCAGTGCAAGAGCCTGAAAGTGAGCTTGTTCAGAAATTACTCCAAAAGATCGAAACCATGGAAATTAATCATAATAAGGAGATAGCTACTTTGCAGAATAGGTTGGTCCAAATGGAAAGAGCACATACGCAAAATTTCCAACCCAGAAATAATAATAATAGAAATAACAATTGGCGAAAGAAGGGTCAATCTAGTGAGTAGAGACCTCCTAATCCACTTACTAATTTGGTCGACAATGCTCCGCCTTACTGTCGGGTTTGTGATGCTCTTCATGAAGAGGCCACTTTTCCCATCGTTAGAAAAATTTTAGATAATGGAATGCTTGGGACAGGTGATCAAATAAATGTAGTGGGTAACACGTTTCCTTTGTCTATGAATGATTGGATGGAGGTCAAGGAAAGAGTCGTGACATTATGAATCCCTCGTCAGCTTTTAGTATAAATAACCTTGAAAGTGAAGATGACATTTTGGCTAAGATATATGGTGAAAAACCCTCTCCAGAGCAAATCATGGAAATTGCCAGAGATAAAGGTTTAACCTATCAGAAAAGGGATAAAGATCAGAGCGGGAATCAAATCCCCCCTTGAACTTTTAACCTTGGTTTAAACTCTGGATTAGACGTCGATTTGGGAAGTTGGTTTAACAATGCAAAAATCTGGGTTCCTGTCTCCGAGATTGCTAAGATATCTTCCCAAAGAGATAAGTTACTAAAAGCTATTCAGGGTCCTCAAGTAAATATTTCTCAACAGAAGACCTAGGAAGTTGAATATCATGATGCTCCCATATATTTGCAAAGCTTAGATGCAGATAACAAAGATCACCAACCTTTCTTTATCACCTTGTTGGTTAATGGATATAAATTGAATAATTGCATGTTGGATTCTGGTGCATTAGCTTATGTCATGACTAAAAGGGTCATGGAACAACTTAAGAGTTTCGAGACCCTATTATAATATATGTGCCATGGATTCTAAAAAAAATGAAGTGCATGGTTTGATCAAAGATTTACAAGTTCATCTATCAATTTACCCAGACATCAAGATTGTTATGGATATTGTTGTTGTTGATGTGCCTGATGCTTGGGGTATGATTTTATCCAGAAAGTGGGCCTCTGATCTAGGAGGAAGTATTCAAATGAATTGGTCATATGCTATGATTCCTTCTCCTAGAGGTGATGGTTTTGTAAGACTTATTAGAGAGCCCGAAAGAAGATTCCATGTTGAAGATCCTAAGAGACCTCACAATGAGATAATTAAAGAACAATCTGACATTGGGAATTACGCTATCATGTCAAATTTCATAAATCCTCCTAATGAGAAGATTAAGGATCTCAATGATAGAGTTTGGTACATGTACTTTGATGGTGCATCGTCTAGGCATGGTAAAGGTGCATGAATAGTGCTTAAATCTCCTCTTGGTCATATTTTCAAGTTTGCCTATCGATTAGAATTTGAAGCAACCAACAATGTTGCTGAATACAAGGGTTTATTGTTGGGCCTTGAATTGGCAAAATCTTTGAGAATTAAGTTGCTTAACATTAAGGGGGATTATGATTTAATTATCATGCAGTTTAAAAATAAATTTACATGTAAAAATCAAAGATTAAGGAATTATTGAAATGCTGTGTGGGATACTATGGAACAATTTGATGCCCTTGACCTCGAAGCTATCCCAAGAGCAAAATAGTTTGGCGGATGAACTTGCCGTCGCTGCTACTACCTTCCAGTTATCCGATGAGCTAATTAATGATAAGATCAAAATGGAAGTAATATTTAGACCATCTGTTCCAGATAACTCAGAGCATTGGCAAGTCTTTAATGATGAAAAGCAAGTGATTCATTTTCTTGATAGTTTGGATGAGTTTGAAGATTTTCAGATAGATTTCGAGGAGGATGGATCTGGTAATCATGAGCATATCATAAATCCTACTCCTAGGAATGTGGTTGCCTTAGAGCAACACTTTGATCATCATGATGCCATGAAGTTGAGAGAGGAAAATAAAATGGACCCAGGCAAATATCTCGAGATAAACATTGGTACTCCTGCGAACCTAAAGATTGTTAAAATTGATAAAGGTACTAGTGGAGGAAAGAAAAAAGTTAACTAATTTACTTCGCGAGTATCGAGATGTTTTAGCATTTTCTTATGATGAATTAAAAGGCTATAGGGAAGGTGTCATGGAATATACTATCCCCTTAAAAGATGAAAGTGCTAAACCCTTTCGCCAGAAGCTTAGGCAGATTAATGCTAAGTTAGCCCCTTTGGTTCAGAGAGAGTTTGCAAAAATGCTTGTGGCAGGAATTATCGCTCAAACAAGGCATTTGACATGGTGTTCAAATCTGGTGATTGTTAGGGAAAAGAACGGTACGATAAGGCTTTGTGTCGATTTTCGAAATCTTAATCTAACATGCAAGAAAGATAATTACCCTTTGCCAAACATTGAGACTTTGTTGCAAAGAGTAACCGGTTCTGGAATAATGTCATTGCTAGATGGTTTTTCTGAGTATAATCAGGGATGGGTTAAAAGGGAAGATCATCGCAAAACCACATTCACCACACCATGGGGTACTTTTGAATACATTAGAATGCCGTTTGGATTAACTAACGCTGGGGCTACATTTCAAAGGGCTATGGATTATGCCTTCAAGGGGTTAATCAGGAAATTTATTGAAATCTACCATGATGATCAGACTGTATTTTCTAAAGATGGTATTAGTCATGTAAATTATCTTAGGCAGGGTTTCAATAGATGTAGAGAATACAGGATTTCTTTGAATCCAGCTAAATCTGTTTTTGGAGTAACTGAAGGGAAATCACTTGGCCATATCATTTCTAAAGATGGAATCAAGATTGATCCTGAAAGAATTGAAGCAATCCAAAAGATTCCTCTTCCTCATAATCTTAAATCCCTTTAGTCTTTCCTTGGAAAGACAAATTTTCTTAGAAGGTTTATTCCAAATTACGCAGAAGTAGTTAAACCTATTCAAAGTCTTCTAAAGAAAGATGTCAAATTTGTTTGGCAAGAAGACGACAAAAAGGTTTTTCAGGAAATCAAATGCGCTATTGCAAGAGCTCCTGTCTTAGTTAGTCCCAATTATTCCAAGGATTTCATGATTTTTTTCTTTCGCTTTCAAAGATACCATTGCTGGTGTCCTATTACAAAGAATAAAGATGGTCACGAGCAACCCATTGCTTTCATGAGTAGAGCGCTTCAAAATTCCGAATTAAAGTACAATACCATGGAAAAGCAAGCTTATGCCCTAGTCAAGTCTCTTAAGCACTTCAAAACTTATGTGGGTTATTCTAAAATCATTGCTTTCGTCCCACATTCTACTGTTAAAGATATATTAACTCAAACTGATTGCTTAGGGACTCGCACTAGGTGGGTTACTAAAATACAAGAATATGATTTAGAGATCAGACCCACCAAGCTAGTCAAAGGCCAAGGTTTGGCTCAAATGTTGACTGAAGGTAACGAAAAGACTCTTGGTTTGCTTTGTCTTAGTGATCTATCTTTGCCTGAGTTGCAAAGATTAGGAGAGCATGAGTGGTACAAGGACATTGTTTATTACTTGATAAATCTTACATGTCCTAGCCATTTAGTTACTCATAAGAGAAGCGCTGTTAGACTAAAAGCCACTAAGTATTGCCTTATGAAGGATGGCCTTGGATGGAGAAATCCTGAGGGCATAGTACTTAGGTGTGTTGATGAAATTGAGTCCAAAAAATTAATCTCTGAGTTTCATTCAGGATTTTGTGGTGGTCATTATGCTGCTAGAATTACCGCCACAAAATTCTGAGAGCTGGTTATTATTGGCCTTCACTTTTTTTTGATGTGCATAAGTTTGTTAGAACTTGTAAATCCTGTCAGCTGTTCACTGGGAAACAGAAGCTTGCTGCCCTGCCCCTACAACCTATCATTGTAGAGGCACCTTTTCAGCATTGGGGTCTGGACTTCATCGGGAAGTTCCATGAAAATTCTAGCAATGGCTACTCATGGATTCTGACTACTGCTGATTATTTCACTAAATGGGTTGAAGCCATTCCTGCTAAGAATGCCACTGAAAAGGTTATTATGGATTTCATTGAAAATAATGTCATTACTAGATTTGGTGTCCCTGTTAAGATCACTACTGACAATGCCAAAGCTTTCAGTTCCTTAGAGTTTTCGTCTTTCTATTTCAAGTATGGCATTGTCTTATCTCATTCATCAAATTACTATCCTTAGGGTAATGGTATGGCTGAATTAAGTAACAAGAATCTTATAACCATTATCAAGAAGATAGTAGGAGATAACAAGATACCATGGGATAGCAAAATCAAGTATGCTTTATGGGCAGATAGGATTACTAAAAAGAAAGCTATTGGTAAATCTCCCTTTGAATTAGTTTATGGCTTGGATACAACTTTACCTGTGCACCTGAAATTGCTAGCTTATCAGCGCTTTCAACATTTTTCTACTAACAAAGATGTTGTTCAGAATAGAATAGATCAGATTGTGGAGTTAGATGAGGCTCGTAGGACAACTTTTGATGCTATATGTAAAATTCAATCTAACATTAAGAAAAGTTTTGATAAATCATCTCGATCTAGATCTTTGTAGGTGGGAGATATGGTACTTCTTTGGGATCGCAAAATGAAAAACCAAGAAAACATAGGAAGTTTGACAGTTTGTGGCTGGGACCGTACATCATTCAAGATATAGCTGGACCAAACTCATTCCACTTGAGCAGATTGGATGGCGAACCATTTGATTTACCTGCAAATGGCCAAATGCTCAAACTGTTCTTCAAAGATGATATCTGATGCCAAGGGGCATCCTCTGTATTGTATTTCTAACCTTACTCTTTGTCATTTCAGCATTTTATTTCTGTTTTTAGGATTAGATTTACTTTTCATGTTACTAGATAGTTAATAAATGAAGAGCTTATATCTTTCATGTGCTTAATGTTATATGATGATTTTTGGATGGACGCTACTTATTTTTGGTTGTGTTGCATGTATGCAGATTCTAGATTCTCACATTCCTACAGTGCAGCAACGTGTCCCCAAGTAGAGCCAGATGTTGACCATTACATGTCAACTACTCATAGCAGTGCACCCCCTTTTTTCGCAAAAGGGGTAGCGTTTAATCGACATGTCTGTGCCATTCGACAGTCATCGTCGACCTGATCATGTTATGTTGTAAACCTAGTTTGCATGTGTAAATTGTAAATAATCTTAGCAGATCTGAGTTATGTATGTAAATCGCCTAGGCAAATCTAATTTTCTAGTGATAATCTACGTTCCAGAAGGTTTTTTGTCTCACCGATCCACAATCGACAGAGTTTTCCTTCAGCTTAACCCCAAAGCCGGAATGAATTTTGTCATTAGAATCTTAGGGGAATCCTAGTGTGCTTCGAATCCATGTAAAAGTAATTTGGAAATAATTCTAACTATTTCGTTAGGTTATTACAAATTACTTGATTTGCTAGATTATAGTTGTGTCGCAGAACTGGGTGGTCTATGAGGGTCTATGTCAAATGGGTTTTCTCCCTTGAAATGTAAAATTGTAAAAGTCATGATGTAAAGTGTCTTGAGGGTTGGAAAATGTTTTAATCCCGTCATAAGTCCTAGGTCCTAGGTGATTTTTCCAAAGGCTAAGTTCGAGAATTCAAACAACAAAAAAATAAAAAAAATAAAAATAAAAAAAAAAGAAAAAAAAAATTAAATAAAAAAAATAGATAAAAATAAAAAAAAATAAAAAAATTATAAATTATATATTTTTGAAAAATAAAAATAAAATAAAATAATAATAGTCAAAATTTTGAGAAAACAAATGCAACACTTTAATTTTTTTAATATATTAAAATGCATTTAAAAATTCGACAGATGAGATTAAAAGGGATTTTGATCCTCATCGACGGTCGAGATCATTTTGACATGGATCACTCGAATTAGCCATTGGGAATTTTTCCTTTAAATAGGGTGTTAGGGGTCATTTGAGATCATTTGATCTGTGAGTCTTGTGCTAAAGAAAGCTCTCTTTCAAACTTTTTCTTGTGCAATAAAGAAAGACTTTGGGGTTGAAATCTTGTTGCTATTACTCTCCTGAAATGTTGTAAGCTGCTTCATTTTCTGTATAAATTTATTTTCGGCCATTAGTAATAGCTTGGTGAAGAGTGATGTTGAACACAGGTATCTTGTTTACTCACTAGGGTTTGAAGGTAATAAACTTTCTGAAAATAATGGCAGGGATCTCCATTGGATTTGGATTTTACTACTGTTTTTTTCCTCTTTATTGATAGTTGAAGTGAGCTGTGAAGGAAAATCTTGATTGTAAGGATCAACGGGCGTTTAGGGAAGTTCTTGGTTGAACTAGCCAACTCCCGAAAAGCATTTTTTGAAAGAGCCCAACTAGTTTTGATCTTGGGTTTATCATTTAAGTTTATCTTTTGAATGCATGAGAAGTTTTCTGAAGTATCTCATAGTAAATCTGAAATTCTGAAAATATTGCTGTGGATTGCTGCAAAATCTGGCTAATTAGAGTCGTAAACATGTAAATATTGTAATTGATTTGTAGGGTTTTAGTTGTTTTGCATATATTATTTCTGGGTATTTTTGCTTTTGCTGTTACAGGTTTTGGAGTTGAGGATATAATCTTGTCCTGAAGCCAGATCTAGGCCCTGGAGGGTAAGATCTGGCCTCACAACCGGTTCTTACAGGGGCATTGTTTTGTTGTCCAAAGGTTTCAAATTCAATCACTGTTAAATTTGGAAATTTGTTTAAGGGTTTTGAAGCAAAGGGAGTTAATATTATATATATATTACATATAATATTTTATTATATTTATTTATATTTTAATATTTTATAATTATTTATTTATTTATTTATTTTATTTATTTATTTATTTATTTTTTATTTATTTATTTTTTATTTTATTTCAGTTTTCAGAAGGAGCTCAAGGCTGCACAAGCCATACCACTCTTGCGTGTTATCAATTTGAATATGCTTCCATTTCAACTGTTACTCTCTCACACTGGCACACCCATGTTGCCAGTTATAGAACTGCAACCTCATTACGTTGCAGCTCCCTACGCAACTTTTGTCTGCTGTCGTTTCCCTCCACGCAGTGATCTCATCCACCTGCGTGCCATACACTTG
>APFE031442971.1:224045-247685 GCA_000404065.3 Pinus taeda
CAAGATCTCTCTTGCAGTGCTTTATGAGTCTCTCTGCACCTGTAATGACCAAGTCATCCACATATAGCACCAGAATGAGAGGCTCCTCACCAATCACAATAAAGTAAAGGTTCGAATTTGCCTCACTCTTTGTGAAACCCATCCCCTGCAAATATGTATCTATCCTGGAGTACCAAGCTCTGGGAGCTTGCTTCAGGCCATAAAGGGCCTTCTTCAGTCTGCACACATGGGACTCTTTCCCATGCACCTCAAAGCCCTGTGGCTGCTCAATGTACACCTCCTCCTGTATGAAGCCATTGAGAAATGCGGTCTTCACATCCATCTGGTGGATCTTCCAACCCATCTTTGCTGCTATTGATAAAATGGAGCGGATCGAAGTATATCGAGCCACGGGAGCGAAGGTCTCCTCATAATCAACTCCCTCTACGTGGGAGAACCCTCTAGCCACAAACCTCGCCTTGAATTTCTCAATGCTGCCATCTGCAGCATGCTTTACCTTGTAAAGCCATCTAGAAGTAACCACGGATTTTCCCTCAGGCCTCGGCACCACCTCCCAAACATCATTCTTCATGATAGAAGAATACTCCTCCTGCATGGCCTCTCTCCAGACCTGCTGGCTAGCTGCCTCCTCATAGCTAGAAGGCTCAGAGTCAAGGATGCTGGTAGCCATTTCCATATAGCTAGAAAACCTCTCAGGTGGTCTACTCTCTCTGACCGACCTCTTAGGCTCAGCAACAGATGTGGCATCTCTCAAGGTGTCCTGAAGCCACTTGGGCTTCCTCTTCCCTGGGCATGCTTCTCCCATTGGAGAATGAAACTCCTCCTCCTCATCACCATCAGTAGCCTAAACTCCTGACTGCCTGTCTGTTGTCCTCCTGCCTGCATCTGAAACTGTAGAAGCTGAGGTACCGTGTGAACTGTCCATCAGTGGACTCCCTAGTGAACTGCTCTGTGGACTGCTCTGCATGCTGCCCGGAGCACCACCCCTCTGGCTAGTCGAGCCACTGCTCACCGACGGACCTGGCATCGTCATAGATGTACCTCCGGATCCTCCTGATCCCTGCCCACTGGATCGCTGTGACTGACTCAACTGCTGCTGAGGGTCTGGTTGATCCAGATACTATAACTCCCGTGACCTCCTAAAGGCTCTGTCCTCCTAGAACTTCACATCCCACCTGACAACAACTTTCCTCTGTGCAAGAATGTAAATCCGAAAGGCCTTTGAGGTCTCATTGTAGCCCACAAAGATACCCTTCTCTGCGGTGGGCTCTAGTTTGGTCGTCTTCTCCTTGGGTATGTAGGAGTATGTAATGCACCCAAAGCTACGAAGATGACCAATATCAGGCTTCCTCCCAGAAAAAGCCTCCTCCAGAGTCATGTGCCCCAAGGCACGATGCGGACTCGTGTTCTGCAAATAAACAGCGGTGTTGCAGGCCTCTACCCACAAGAACAATGGCAACCCCTGATCATGTAACATGGCTTTGGCAACCCCTACGATGGATCTGTTCTTCCTCTCTGCAACCCCGTTCTGCTGGGGGTTGTAAGGAACAATGAACTCCCTCCTGATGCCTGCCTCTACACAATAGTCAACAAACTCTCCAAGGGTATACTCTCCCCCATTGTCCGACCTCAGGGACTTGATCTTCCGACCTGTCTGCGTCTTCACAAGAGCTCTAAACTCCTGAAACCGCTTAAAGACCTCATTCTTGGTCTTCAAGAAATAAATCCAGGTCCTCCTGGAGTGATCATCAATGAATAAAACATAGTACTCATATCCACTCAAGGAAACATGAGACATCCGACCGCTCACATCAGAATGAATCAAATCAAGTATCCCAGTCGCTCTGCTGTCACTGCTGGGAAAAGGGGATTTGGCAAAATTGCCCATAGCACATCCTCTACAAGTATCAAAGTGATCAGTACTGAAATATGGCACACCTGTAGTGATCTCCCGCAAGGTCCTCAAGGCTCCATGATACATATGTCCCATCTTGCGGTGCCAAATCTAACATAGCTCAGAATTGCTAGCTCTGCTGTCGGTACTACTGCTCAATGCCACAAGGGATTGGAATGCAAACTTGTACACCTTTGCATGGCGTACACCTATCACTCTAGCTGAATCAGCTGGAGTGCCCCTGGGATACATAAAGAACATCTGTCACCTTCAAGGGAGGTTTGGACTCCCTCTGAAATGTCAGTGTCCCCACCCCGACTGCTCTAACAACTCTGTCATCACCGACTACTACCTCTATATCAGTGCCACTCTCTGAAAGCTCTGAGAAGTACTCACGGACTCCTGTCATGTGACATGAAGCCCCACTGTCCACATACCAGATACCTGAAGATGCTCCTCTAATCGAGGGAAAAGCATGCTCCCTCTGAACCTGTGTGGCAGGTGATCTTGCACTAGAGGACTCATACACAGTGAACCCAAACTCCCAGTCAAAACGAACTACAAAGTCCTCAACCTCTGCTGAAACTGCCACACTCTGGTTCTTCCCCTTCTTCTTCTTCTTCTCCGGACACACAACTGCACAGTGTCCCATCTTTTGACAATTCCAACACTTCACCTTGGAATAGTCCTTCTGTGTGTTGCCCTGTTTACCTTTACCTTTGCCTTTGCCCCCACCATTGTTTATGGAAGTCTGCTTCTTCCCTTTGCCTTTCTTGCCTCCTGCCGACAGTGCTACATCCTCATCCTGCTCAACTGGCTTGGCTGCCCCAAGCTGACCTTCCTGATCTCTGTCTGAATGCAATCATCCCAAAACCTCTCTCAAGTGGGAAGGGTCTCACGTGCACAAACCCCATCAGCAAAGTTCATCCATGAACGGGGGAGGCCATTCACTGCAATCCGCACCAACTCAGTGGGTGGAATGACCTCTCCAATTGCTGCCAACTCATCTCTCACATTAGTAATCTTTGTGAGATATCCAGCTGCACTATCATTACCCATCTTAATGTTCTTCAGCTTCTCCTTCAGAACCATTTTCCGGTTCTCATTGGTACTCTGGTAGAGATTGGACAATGCTATCCACATCTCATGGGCATTGCTCTTTCCTCTCACATGAGGAATGCAATGGTCTTTGATTCCGTCTAGAATCGGCATTTTACCCTTGTTGTTCTTTTTATTATAAGCAACCAACTGAGTAGCATTAGTAGGCACAACAACAGGGTTCTGTGTGGTATGCACCATGATATCCCAGACTTCTGCCTCCTCAAAGATACTCTGCATTCTCTCCTTCCAAACGCTGTAATTTGTATGCCCATTCAACCTATCGTCCAACTTCAATCCCAATGACATCCTGCTGTCCTAAAACTGAAAAATAGCACTGCTGTAGTAAAGACAAAACTGCTGTTTGTGAAAAATCAGCTTGCTAGAATTTTTTGAGTGAAAAATCAGCAGGCTATAATTTTCCTCCTTGTTGTCCCAAACTGCACTTTAGCCCTCAAGCTCTGATACCATGTAGAAATTTCTCATTTCCCACCCCGGTTTTCAGTTTCACCTTATTTCTCTCGTATAGTTAAATGCCCTTTCCCATATCCATACATTCAACAACTGAAAAAATAAATTTTTGCTGAAAACACAAATTCTGGAAATTTTACAGAATGCTGGAAAATGCAGAAATAAAAAATCAGCAGGTACAAACAGTCATTTAACACATTTGAACATAGTGATTTTTGGTTAATGTGACCCTGGTAAATCCCCTACAACTCTTGGGGAAAACTAGTTCGAGAGCTCTTCTTTATTTCTGAAAATGCATTTTTTTACAGTGAGAAATATTTAGCGAAAAATCAGCAAGCAAATTTACAACTTATCCCTTTTCCCGTGTCTCATAGCAAACTGGAAATTACAGCAAACATGACAACAATAAATGCTGTACGGCCTCCTCGAATTTCGTGCCCACTTTCAGCCTTAAATGCTGCTGTACGACTTGCATTAAATGCGTTGTACGGACCTCGATTTGCGTGCAGAAAAAACAACAAACTGCTCCTCGATTCCTGTGCAAACCACTTGATTTTTGTGCAAACCAGCTGTACGGATTTCTAGAAAATCGTGCCAAAATCAGCTTTTCACTGTGTGCTGAATCAACTGTACAAATCTGCTCAACTGCTGCCTTGGAATGTGTGCCAAGCTGCTGTCTCTTTCTCCTCCTTGTCCAGAAAATCTCCCTTGCTCTCTTGCTCTCCTTCTCTCAATCTACTCATGAAATAATGAATGACCTTTTGCCTCTTTTTTCTCTTTTAATCTAATCCTATGTGACTTTTGGGTAACCTCTAAATCCAACGGCTGAAATAGATTGAGATCTAGGGCTGAGATTAAATGCTCATTTAAATCTCACTTTTTATTTTTTAACTCACCCACTTTAATAAAGACCCACTTAGTCATTTATTTCCAAAGTCACTTTTCCTTTCTAATTTTACACTTTATTAAAGTCACTTTAAAATTAGACTTTAGTAACTTTATCACTTTTAAATTAGATTTAACTTTATAAAAATTATAAAGTTTTTTTTTTTCTACGTTAAAACTAACCTAAGTACCCACGGGGGATTTGAACCGGTGACCTATCGCAATGAGTGTCTTAACAGCGCACCCATTCACCGTCAATCCAAAGCCCCGTGGGCATAAAAATTATAAAGTTACTTTAGGAGAAAAATTAAATTCTTTTGGACACTTTTCCCTAGGCCAAAGATCAAAGCCTTAGGGAACCACCTGTCCTTCGGTACCAAGTTTCAACACATGCATTGTCCATAATCTGAATCTGATCTTAGAGGAGATCGACAACAAAGTTTCCTGGATAAAGGAAATCACAGGGGAAGCAAGGGAGATTGTCAAATTCATCAGCAACCACCACCAATCTCAGGCCATATTTCGAGAGTACTCCAAATTGGAGTTGTTAAAAGTTGTTGAGACAAGATATGCCTCAAACTTCCTGATGTTGCGCTGCCTTGTTGAGGTTAAGCATGCATTAGTTTCTAAAGTGGTGAGTCAACTTTGGATTGAGTGGAGACAAGCAGATTTAGAGCGGGGATATATGGTGCGTAGATTGTGCCTTGTTGAGGATTGGTGGAGCAAGGTAGATTTCTTGCTAAAGTTCACAACCCCTGCATTTGAGCTTCTTCAGAGTGCTGATACTGACCAACCTTTCTTAGGGGAGGTATATGATGGCATGGATTCCATGGTTGAGAAAACTTATGCGTCTATCATGGTGCTATTTCTAATTTGATGCATTCTATTTTATTTACACTGCATCCTATCTATAACTTACAAGTGAAAAGTACCTTCTAGTGAAGAAGATCATCTCAATCATAGTAGAGATCTTTTCACTTCTTCCTTCTTAAACTTCTTTGTCTGTGGTTCTTTTACTTCCTTAGTAGAATAGTCTTCTTCCCTGTCCCTCTTACGCTTAGAACAATCTTTTCTATAGTGCCTAATATTTTGAGAACCATAACACCTTTCCTTAGCCATGTTCTTCTTTTTCTTTGGAGTACCAAAATTTCCAAATTTTCCTATTCGTATTGTCACTAATTTTTCCCTTCTATATGATCTTTTGTCACTTTCTTTCTTCATCATGTCTTTTTCTACCTTGTAGAGAGACCATAATTTGGTGAATGGGATAGCTTCCTCTTCATCAATAGATATGAGGTTACCTTGTTTCGGGAATTTTCGGCTAAATCACATAATAAGTCATTTGTCGACGCGTTTCGAACCAACTAGTGTGGTTCATCGTCAGGACAAGTTGAAGAACCAAATCCAGTTTAGCATGTTAAATAGTCCAAGCAGAGACTCCAACGGCTAAAAAGACTAACGGCTACTATTTGACTCAAGGACTCCTGTCAAATTTCCATTAATTAATTTAATATTAATATTCTTCTAACTATTACCATTCTTCTCATATATAATATTTTATTAATGGAGCACGTTAAACCAGGTACAAATAACATAAATCAATGGTTAGTTATTAACAACAATTCATTTATATATATATATATATATATATATATATATATAAATATTTTATTACTTAAATTCTCATATTATTTATTTAATGTTTAGTTACTAAAAATAATTTATTATTTATATAAATATATAATATCATTTTAATAATCTTACAAATTCTTCTTACTTTTTATAAGGTTAGTTCAAACGTTTTATTTATGTTAACCAAATTATATTAATTAATTATAAATATACAACTATTATATATATATATATATTATTTCTAATTAAAATATAATAAGGTTAGGCTATATATAAACCTACAGGTAGTTTTAAGAAGGGGACTTACTTAAATTTAATAATAAATAAAAGAAAAACCCAAACTATTTTTCTTTTTAATAAATAAATAAATAAGATGAATAAATAAACAAGGTACTTTATACTTTATTTATTTACTAATTAATTATAAATCAAAACAACCATAGTTAATAAATGTGTTAAAATAGCAAAAGGTTGTTAAAAAACTTAGGCTGATAAATAGATAAATAAAACTTACTATTAAGGATAGTTTAAATTTTTTTTTTTTTTTATATTTATTTATCCGCTTACTAAATAATCTATATATATATATATATATTTGTTTAATATTATTTAGGTTTCTACTAATAAGATTATATATAAATAAACCAATTTTAGGATAGGTTTAAAAATAAATAAATAATCTTAGAATATAAAGGGTAATTTATTAGATTATTCATTCATTGTCTATTAGTAAAAATAATAGTATGATATGGTATATTAATAATTTATTAATTATTTATAATTATCCTTTAAAGTTATAGAAGGAAATTTTTTTATTTTATAATACTATCCCAATTATAATAATCAAACAATAACACTCAATAATTGAAATAAGGATACCTATTTTATTAAAATCTTATTAACAGCTTATAAACCAAAAACTAAAAGGAAAACAAAAGGGATTAACTTACACTAAATCCATTATACTATTAGGGTGAAAAGATTAAAAGGGGGAACAAATCAAATCAAGCATAAAAGCCGAAAAATCTTTTATAAACCAAGGGCAACAACCTCTAAGGGAAGGAACCAAGAAACACTAAGATCTTACACAGAAGGGACCGCGGAGGCTAGGAAGACAGGGCTGGGACCCAGCAGCTGCTGATCATCCATCCATCGCGTCGACAAATGATTTATTATGTGATTTAGCCGAAAATTCCCGAAACAATGTTATGGATCATAGAAGTCTAAATTCTTTAATGAGGTTACCTTGTTCATCAGTTAATGCATTTAGAATAATGAAGATCATTTCTTTCTCAGATACCATCTCTCGCAAATCCTGCAATTGACCTTTTATTTGAGATGCTTTTGAAAGACATGACGATATCACTTCATCCTTTGACACCTTCAATTTGTATAGATCAGATCTATAAGTGATATGGTCTTTCTTATCGTTCTTTCAGAGAAAAGTTTTTCCAACTTATCATAAATTTCTTTAGATGTCTCTAGCTTGGCTACATAGGAAAGGAGAGGACCTTTGATGGATTCCCTGAGAATCTTTTGAGCCTTTAGACCCCTTTCCATGTATTCAGATAATGCTTGTTCTTCATATGGCTTGGAGAATTTTCCATGAACATGATCAATGACTTCATTTACTTTGAGGACTATGTCTATTCTTATTTTCCATTCAAGGAAGTTTGACTTATGGTTCTCCTTGAAACATGAAGTCATTTTTACTAGATTAGATTATAATACAAAGGTACTTACTTGTGAAGGTCGAACCTTCAACTTGATGACGAACTTGTTGCTTCTTAGTTTGAATCTTTAAGAAGATTCTTACTTCGGTGAGGGAAGATTGCCTTCTGTGAGATCTTTGCTTCAATAGAGAGAAGATTGCATAGGTTTGAAGAGCTTCTACTCCTTTGTTGGTGTATAAGTGATGATCTCTGAAGTGCTTCTAGGTTTTCGATCTTTCTTCCTGCTTCCTTCTTGAAGATAATTTCATGACTTTTGCTTGGTGTTCTTTAACTTGCTTTGGCTTGGTTTGAGAAACTCGACCTCTATCCTTCATACTGCGTCTTCTCGACTTCCCCTAGAGAATCTCGGTCTATAGGCTACTACTGATTTCCTCTAGAGAAACTCAGTCTCTAGATCTCTTATTTCGACCTCCCACAAAATCCTTCTCCTGCTGCAAAAGAAACTTCACCTCCAATAACCTAGAAGAAACTTCGTTGCCCCAGAAGAAAGTCCTTTTCGCTAATCCAGAAGAAACCCTAACTTCGCATTACCCAGAAAAATCCTCTTTCTCCCTTCTTCGCACTTCTGTTCTCCTCCTTCTTCGCACTTCGGCTTCTTCTCTTCCTCACACTTCTATTAGCCCCTTTCTTTGCACTTCTTCTTGTCTAAATGCAAGTCGAGTTGCTTACTTCAAATGATGGACGAGTGTGTGAATATATACACCTCACCATATGTCCTTTAGGCCGACATGGCTGCTGGAGGTAGGCTGACTTGTTCTAGAGATTTCTTTCATCATTTGTAGGCTGACTTGAAGAGGATGAGTGACAAGGTCTTGGAGGATACTTTACATAGACAATGTTGACCTTTTTGTTAAAATTGACAACTAGGGCCAAACTCCATGTGGGTCACCGTATTTATGGCTACTGATATTTTTCTAGATTCCTCTTGTCGAGAGGTGTAGGATTGATCTAAAGATCATCCAATTTCAATAAGTATTTATGAAAATATGAATTTATTTTGATTATGGACAAATTGTCAAGTCGGCCAACAACTTATGTAGGTTCAGAAGCCCAACAGTCATGTCTATTCAACCTCAACGTTTTGCATATAAATACAAGGAGCATTCTCCTCATTTGGACACTTCACACTCACACACATCTCTCTCTCTCTCTCTCTCTCTCTCTCTCTCCTGTGCAGAAAGAGTCTCTCTCTCTTTCTCACACGTGTGGCTGAAAGGAAGACGTCCTAGGCTAAGTTGCACGAAACGTCGAAATGTTTCGGAGTTTCCAAACGGGTACGTTTAGAAACGTCACCTCCCAAAAATGGAAATGTTGGTCGAAACGTCATATATGTATATATAAAAACATATATATAAATAAATAAGTGAATAACACACTATCTTGCAAGAAAAAAGGGAATTAGACCCATAGATGACAATTTAAAAGGAAAAACAAGTCTATATTAACTCTAATAGATGATTACATTATGGTGAGTTACGACCAAGTTTCAGAGTTTCAGGTACGAGTATAGCCTGAAACGTCAGGGTCTTTGAAGTTTCGTGCAACATAGGTCCTAGGGAAAAGAGGACGCAGAAACAGGACAACAAGTCATCTTTGACCAGCGTTGACCTTCCAAGAAGTGCGGATTGGGTGTGGTTGCCTCTCCTAGGCAAGCCACAATTTTTGGCACAAAAATCGAGGTGATCTGACCTCTGGCTTGACCGATATTGTCTGCCCTAGTTTAGGGCTGCAGTTAACTTCATAAATCTGCACTTTGACTGAAAATTTGGGGCTGTTCTAGGGCTGTTTCTTCAGGCTGTTAGAGGACAAGTTGACCAGAAATTGACCAAGTATTTTAGAGGTCAATTTTAGCTAGTTTGACCAAGTTTGACTTTGCTGATCTAGGGTTTGCTGTTGCTGATATAAAATTACAGAATTTAGATTTTGTACTATTTCTCTCTGCTGAGCTATTGAAGATAAAAGAAGATTTGATCAAAGGGTTTCCCCAAATTGGGGTTTGTCCCTGGCTAGCTGCCACATCTTGTGTCTCTTGTCTTGGCTTGTTTTCGGTTGATCATTTAATGTTCTATCTGCACTGCACTTAATGTATATGTGATTGCTAATCTGTGGCTAATAAAAAGAAAAATAAGTAAATTGCTCTAAGCATAGAACATACCATAATTTAACATGGTATTAGAGCTGAGGTGAAGACAAAGCCCAAGCAAGAGCAAGAGCAATCCCCGAAGAGAAGGATTGGTAGACAGTCTTAAAACATGGGGTCCTCAACACACTTCCCTGCTGAAGACAAACTCCATGAGAACTCTGATTACGATGGATGGAAGATATCTCTCGATCTAACATTAGAAGAGCAGGAAGTATTGGGCCATGTGAGAAGTGGAATTGTTGAGCCTCCATCAAATGCATCCATTGCTGCTAAGAACAAATGGACCAAGGGAGAAGTCAAAGCAAGGAAGATCACCCGGGACTCAATCGACAAACGTTTGGTGGCCTATGTTTCCGAGCTGAACACCTCCAAGGAAATCTACGATAGATTGGTGAGTTTATTTAAAGTTAATGATGCAAATCAAGTCTTGTTTCTTAGAAATAAGCTGAAGGAAATTAAGAAGGGAAAAGATGAAAGTATGCAAGCATATTTCTTAAGGATCACCAAGATCAAGAACGATCTCCTATCTATCGGGGAAGTAATTCCTGACAGGGAAATGACACTTACAACTCTTGGAGGACTACCATCTGAATGGTATATATTCGAGACTACTCTTCTAAACAATAATGTAATTCTTGGATTTGAGGAATTAATGGCGAGATGCATTCAAGAAGAAACATGGATGGAAGAGTAAGAAATGTCCATACTTAAAGGTCATCCCGCTGCCTTTTCTTCTCATGCTAAAAGAAGAAACAATTTCGGGGCTAAATTCAAAGGAAAGGCTAGACCAAAGGGTGGAAGAAAAGGACGATGTTACAATTGCAATAAAATAGGTTACTATGCAAGGGAGTGCCCTGATAAAAGGGACACACACCAGGACGATGATCAGAATCCCTCTCATGGCAATCAAAGGAATGCTAGGTCTAATGGCAAAGGCAAAGGAAGTGCCAAAAATCAAGGAAGAGGACAACCATTCAAGAAGGCAAGAAATTCCAGGTATGAATCTAACGCTGTTAACAATAAGCAAGATGAATATTATCTACCAGTGGCTCTATGTACCTTTGCTCCCCCGGACTCGCTGGGAAATTGGCTTATTGATAGTGGTGCCTCAAGGCACTTCACTGGTTACAAAGAAGCTCTCTATACTCTGATAGAGAAGGAAACCAACCTGGAAATTGTTCTTGGAGATAATTCAAAATATCCTGTGAAAGGCGTAGGAAATGTCACTCTTCAATTGAATCAGGGTAATACAATCCACCTACAAGATGTATTATATGTACCTGATCTCAAAAAGAACCCGGTGTCCATTTCGGCTATGGAAGACAGGCTACAAGGTGGCCTTCGGCGATGGCAAGGTACGTGTATGGAAAAAGAATATTAAAGATGTCTTCACTCTTGGGTTTCGAGTTGATTCATTATATCAGGTCGGAGGAAGTCCGCTAGGTGTCATGTCTTGTGACACATCTCTTCAGTCCGAACTATGGCATCGGAGGTTTGCTCACCTTCGTTATAAAGCTCTACCCAATGTGAGACAAATAGTGACAGGGATACCCGAATTCCGAGTAGAACAAGAAGGTGTATGTCCAGGATGTGCCAAAGGAAAGCTCAAAAGGGGACCATTCCCCTCAAGCCAAAGAAAGACCTCCGATATATTGCAATTGGTTCACTCAAACATATCTGGTATGATGCCTGTGAACTCCTTGGGAGGATACTCATATTACCACTTTTACAGATGATTATTCTCGCAAGACTTGGATATACTTATTGAAAAATAAGGATGAAGTGTTCTCATGGTTTCGACACTTCAAAGCCTTGATCGAGAATCATATCGAGAAGAAGATCAAGACCTTAAGGACTGATAATGGGACTGAATATGAATCCAATGTGTTTCATGACTTTTGCAATGAGGCTGGCATTAAGAGGGAGACTACTACACCATATACTCCTGAGAAAAATGGTGTGGCGGAAAGGAAGAATCATACGATTGTGGAAGCTGTCCGTGCTATGCTCCATGATCAAAGACTTCCAAAGTTTTTATGGGCCGAAGTTGCAAACACCGTTGTATATATACAAAACCGATGCCTTCATCAAGCATTGGGTTCCAAGACTCCCGAAGAGATGTTCACTGGTAAGAAACTTGATGTATCTCATTTTAGAATTTTTGGAAGCCCTATATATTTTTATGTGCCGAAGAAGAAAAGAAATAAATTGGGTGCATCTGGAAAGAAAGGAATCTTTGTGGGCTATAGCGAAAACACTAAGGGCTATAGAATCTATGTGGCTGGTCAAAGAGAAGTCGAGATTAGCCATGATGTCACTTTTGACGAAGATATGGCTCTTAGCAAAGTAGACAATCTTCCTACTCTAAGGGGATCTAAAGATGCCGACACCAGGGAACCGAAGGAAAAAGAAGATGAGACGATGTCTGATGTGGAAGAACCTATGGATCCTATTGATGCTCCTTCGCCTGAGCCATCCTCTTCTAGGAAGAGGCCTTCATGGCTTAGGGGGACACTTATTGATGTTGAAGGACACATTGCACCCCGAGGAACCTTCCGTGAAAGTAAGAAGCCGAACAGGTATCAGGGATACCTGACCATCATGAGCACGATCATCCAAAATGAACCTTCATTATTCACTGATGCCATTAAGCATCAAGTATGGAAGGCTGCTATGACCGAGGAATATGAGTCCATTATGAAGAACGATGTTTGGGATGTGGTCCCCAGACCCCAGGACAAAGCAGTTGTCACTTCAAAATGGATTTGCAAGATAAAGCATGCAATTGATGGAAATACGGAAAAGCATAAGGCTTGTTTTGTCGCTCATGGTTTCTCCCAGAGGGAAGGTATAGACTATGATGAGATATTTGCACCTGTTGCCCGATATACCACCATCTGCTTGATCATAGCCCTTGCTACTTTGCAAGGGTGGAACCTACATCAAATGGATGTCAAGACTGCGTTCTTACATGGTTCGATCAAAGAAGAGGTCTATGTGGAGCAACCCAAAGGATTTGAGATTTATGATTGAGAATCTCATGTGTGCAGGTTGAAAAAGGCCCTCTATGGGCTAAAGCAAGCACCCCGAGCATGGTATGAGAGGAACCATAGCTACTTGATGAAATTGAGATTCACTAGGAGTGAAGTCGACCCTAACCTTTACTTTAAGGTTATAGATGACAAGCCTCTCATACTGGAGCTTTATGTTGACGACCTCTTTCTAACAGGTGCAGACCCTCTCATTCACGAATGTAAGAGGGAGATAGCTTCTGAGTTCGAGATGAAAGACCTAGACTTATGCACTACTTCCTAGGACTGGAAGCTTGGTAGAAACCAGGGGAGATTTTCCTATCTCAAGGAAAATATGTGGTGAAGATATTGGAAAGATTCGGCATGGTGGACTGCAAGTCTGTGACTACCCCGATGGAGCTTGACTTCAAGAAGTTAAGCAGTAGTGCTGCCGGACCTGTTTTACGAAATGCTACCGAGTATCGTCAACTCGTCGGAGCATTAATGTTCTTGGTGAACTCCCGTCCAGATATATGCTTTGCAGTCAACACATTGAGTCAACATATGGTTGAGCCTCAGCACTTACATTGGATTGGTGCCAAGAACCTGCTGAGATATCTTCGAGGCACAATCACTCATGGGTTGAGATACACTGCTGGAGATGTGAGACTACTTGGGTATACTGATGCTGATTGGGTAGGCAGTGTGGTGGATCGAAAGAGCACTTCTGGGTGTTGTTTCTCTTTGGGATCTGCTTCGATATCCTGGATGAGCAGGAAGTAGAAGTCAGTGGCTTTGAGCACCGCGGAGGCAGAGTACATTGCTTCTAGCATGGCCTCCTATAAGGTAGTCTGGTTGCGAAAGCTCTTCATTGGATACCGCCGTGATTCGATGCAACAACCAGAGCGGGATCCGTTTATCAGAAAATCCCATATTATATGATCGCTCCAAGCATATCGATATTAGGTACCACTATATTGGAGATATGGTGCACTAAGGAGCAATAAGGCTCCAACATATCAGTGCAAATGAACAGGTCGCCAACATTCTGAGAAAGCCCCTAGGAAAGGTCAAATTCCCGACTTTCCGAGAACGACTTGGTGTCGTTCAGAGACCCTCTTATGAGGGTCAAGTATGATGTATTGAGCTCTGGGAGCTCCAGGGGGGTGTGGGGTAATTCTTGGAGCGACATGAGACCACAGGGCGACTCACCATCCCCTGGTGGTGCACTATGTACAAGGTAAAGGATCAACCTTCCTCTATGACACCCCGTGGCGATTGTGGAACAGGATGATTAGTTCTCCTATGGGCCAGGATGATTCGTTCTCCATGGCGACTGTGGAGCAGGATGATTAGTTCTGCTGTAGGCCAGGATGATTAGTTCTCCATGACATCCAATGGATAGGATGATTCGTTCTCCTGTGGACAAGATGATTAGTTCTCCTATCACGGCATCCTACCCATGCAGTCTGGGACTCATGGGAAGTACCTCTCATATGATCAATGAACAGGGAAATGAGGATAGGGACCATAGTAGTTCTATCGATGGACGCATCGTTGTATCTACCGTACTCCCTATGCTAGGATGACCTCCATTGATCTGGGATCAATGATACTGATCTGCGATCAGTGAGAGTGGTACACACTCTGAGACTGACTTTGGGTCAGTGGAGGATGGTATGATACATCATCGATCATTTATTCTTCTTAATGGTTCGAGCAGAGCAAAACAGAACAAAGTAGCGCAGAGCAGAGTGGTCTCAAGCTGTACAGGACAGTGCATTTGATGGATGGAGAGCAGTGACAGTCTGACAGATTGCAAATGAAGTTCTCCCTAGTTGAGAGGGAGTGTTAAAATTGGCAACTAGGGCCAAACTCCATGTGTCACCTTATTTATGGCTGCTGATATTTTTCTTAGATTCCTCTCGTCAAGAGGTGTAGGATTGATATAAAGATCATTTGATTCCGATAAGTATTTATGAAGATATGAATTTATTTTGATTATGGACAAATTGTCAAGTCGGCCAGCAACTTATGTAGGCTCAGATGCCCAACAGTCATGTCTATTCAACCTCAACGTTTTGCATATAAATACAAGGAGCATTCTCCTCATTTGGACACTTCACACTCACACACATCTCTCTCTCTCTCTCTCTCTCTCTGTGCATGAAGAGTCTTTCTCTCTCCTGCGCATAAAGAGTCTCTCTCTCTTTCTCACACGTGTGGCTGAAAGGAAGACGTCCTAGGGCAAAGAGGATGCAGAAACAGGACATCAAGTAATCTTTGACCAGCGTTGACCTTCCAAGAAGTGCGGATTGGGTGTGGTTGCCTCTCCTAGGCAGGCCGCAATTTTTGGCACAAAAATCGAGGTGATTTGACCTCTGGTTTGACTAGTATTGACTGCCCTAGTTTAGGGCTGCAGTTAACTTCAGAAATATGCATTTTGATTGAACTTTTGGGGCTGTTTCTTCAGGCTGTTCGAGGACAAGTTGACCAGAAATTGACCAAGTATTTTAGGGGTCAATTTCAGCTAGTTTGACCAAGTTTGACATTGCTGATCTAGGGTTTGTTGTTGCTGATATAAAATTACAGAATTCAGATTTTGTACTATTTCTCTCTGCTGAACTATTGAAGATAAAAGAAGATTTGATCAAAGGGTTTCCTCAAATTGGGGTTTTTCCCTGGCTCGCTGCCACATCTTGTGTCTCTTGTCTTGGCTTGTTTTCAGTTGATCATTTAATGTTCTATCTGCACTTTACTTAATGTATATGTGATTGTTAATCTGTGGCTAATAAAAAGAAAAATAAGTAAATTGCTCTAAGCATAGAACATACCATAATTTAACACTTTTACAAAGTGTAACATGACTTCATTACATGACAATGACTCCATCATTTTATGACTAGATGACAAATAAATCCTAGAGACTCTCAATGGGAGTCTTGACTCAAAAACAAAATCCCTTGCTCATGAAATCCATGAAGCAAGTCAGTATAATAAATTTATTTTGTCTTCTTTACATCACATTACATAAAAATTAAAATCATAATTACATGTCATTATGAAGACCGAACCTAGTTACACTTTTGAACAGAGGAGGGTTATTGACTCATTTTACGTAAAAATAATTTTCTTTTTTTGATATACAAAGCCCAAGAAGGGTCTATTAAATGATGATAAGGACTAGGACTCATGACATAAACCCTAGAAGCCTATAATGCAGGGTTAGACCTAAAAATAAAATAATAAAGCATGAAACCCATGTTAATAAATAATTTTTTCTTTCATAATAAAATTTCTTTTTTCTTTCTTTCGATAAATACATTGCATCATGACTCAAATATAATTATGAAGACCCACACTAGTTACATTCTTCAAAATTGGTAAGGCCAACTACCAACTAGCTTAGACTGAAATTGAGATATTAGATAAGGCTCTAAGTCACCTGACATGGGGATTTAGGATTCGACGGATACGGGGATTCGAGTGTTGGATATAGACACGTTGAGCCCCCGGAACAGGACACGTTCGGATATTCATTGATTCAAAGATGGATCTTCATCTAGATGTAAGTTTTACAAAGTAATGTTATGCATACAAAATAACAAATACAATTGTGACATAAATGAAAAACTATAAATTTATAATACATATTCAATTCATCAATGATCCAATAGGAGAAAGACAAGATAGTAAGATAAAGATATTGTAGTTTTCTCATTAAGTCATCAAAATCAAAATGTGTTACTGTTTACATAGGTAGTGCAATGCCAATGGAAAATAGAAATAGCAAATACAAAACAACTACAACTACAAGTATACAAGCCTCAAGGCAGTAGGTAGCTCATGATTCATGAGTCATCAATCCTCATAGTCATCATCAAAATCAGCATCATTGTGCTCATAATCATGGTCACCACTGCTCTTCTCTACTGCATCCTCCTCCTCTGTATCCAAAGTCATCTCTGCACCTACTAGTGTGGAGGATGGCCCTTCTATAGTATCACCATCATCAAATATGACAGGCTCTAGCACTTACCTGTTGCTTGAATCTCCTTGAAAATGCTCCCACACTCTTTGGTCCTTGTTCCCAAACACCCATAGCAAACCCACAAAAAATTAAACAAGTGAATGTGCAAATTGAATAGGGAAATACGCCTTTATAACGTTGTGCAGGTTCTTGATTTCCGGATTCGTGTCCAAAAATCGGGACACGTTTCGGATTTGAAGTGTCTTGATCGGACATGACGTGTCCCGATTTTCGGACACGAATCCGCCCGAATCGTGTCCAATTCGCCGAATTCGGGACACGTAGAGCGTGGGGGACGAATCTAGTTTCGTAGATAAGGCTCCATCTTTAGAGCTCTATCCTACTCTCGCTCAACCACCACATCTCTACTTTGAGAACTCTCTGCCTTGCTGCTCAAGGCTACACATGCATCAACGTCAAATTTGTAGAGGTTCTCGATCTTAACACCAATCTGCTTGACTTTTCCTGAAGCAAAATGCTTGAGGTAGGCCTCCCCTTTGTTGAATACTACCTCATTCCCTTTGTCTTCAATGACTGCTACGGAGACAAGGTTTTTCTTCAATCCTGGGACATACGTCACATTCTTGAGGTGGAGAAGGGAACTAGACTCCCTCTTAAAGCTCACTGTACCAACTCCCATGGTCATGTATTTGCTATCATCTCCAAGCTCGATATGGAATTTCATGTCTTTCTCTTCTAAATCGCTGAAGAAATCTTTATTCCTTATCATGTGAAATGAAGCCCCTAAGTCAATATACCACTCACTACCTCAAACTGAGCTTGCCATGCAAGCTATTAGAGAGAAATCCAATTCAAATTGTGAAGAGAGTGCTTCTCCACTCCAACATGCTTGTTGAATTTCTTGTTTGGGGATTTTGTAGCATAATGTCCAAACTCATGACAATGAGAACACTTGATCTTGCTCAAATCCTTCTTTTCATTGCCTCCATTTTGACTAGACTTGGTTTTGCCTTGGGCCTTCTTGCCCTTGGCTTTCTTCCCTTTGCTAGCTAAAGCAAAGTTCTCATCTTTTGTCCTAGATGAGACTCCATCCCTTTTGTTCCTCCTTATCTCTTCCTGCACAAGATCTGCCATTCACTGCATCCGGGAAACTATGCCAAGATTTGTGAAGCCAAAGAAGAGCAAGGCTCACAAGCTCATGGAACTTTCTCTCCAACACTTCCAAGTTCATCCCACTTGAGCTAACTTGGATAGATATGTAACAATGGGTTCATCCTTGCCCATTTGAATGTTCCTAAGTTTGTTCTTCAATGCAAGTTTTCTGGCATCACTACTGCTTTCAAATAGATTAGTAAGGGCCTTCCACATTTGGATTGGAGTTTCCTTCCCATGCAAATTAGGCACAATATGGTCTCTAACTCCTTCTAGGATCATCCTCCTAGCTTTGGTAGTATCCTTCTTCCATTGAGTTGGTTGCCGTGCATCTGATGCAAGAGGTTTTGGAATATTAGTCTCGATGTATTCCAAAACCCCATTATCATCTAACACAACCTCCGTTTTGTCCTTTCATGCACAAAAATTCGAAGTCCCTTCCAGTGCATGCTCTGTCCTCAAGCCATAGGATGACATGATTCCTGCACTTGTAGAATTCTTGCACCCACTGATCTCTTCAATGCACTTTGAATCTGATCAAGGAACTCGGTCTCTATCTTGTTTGAGCTTTGATACCATGTAGAAAATCCTTGAAACCTTGCAACTGCTAATGAGAGCAAATTGATCTGCGAAAGGCACAAGCTTTCTCTACCAAAATTCTGTGAAAAGAAAACAATGAATAGAAACACAATCACACATAGATCAATTACACATAGAAATTTATCTAGGGAATCCAACTGGGAAAAACCCCTCTTGCTTGTATTATCAACTGAGCAATCTGATATATTACAAAGAATATGCTTCAAGCCTTAAGCTCCCTGCAATACTGATCAAATTTCTACAAGACTTGCCCAACACTTGGGCAAATAAGGCCTGCTAGGAGCTCCTATTTCCTAGCGCAATTCTGCCCCTGAAAAATAGGAATTTCTCCTATTTCCTTCTGCAATTCCCAAGAAAATTGCTCTGCTTGCTTTGCAGGCTCTGCACAAAAACCTGTGAACAATGAATAAATAAATTTGTGGCTTCATTCAATCTCAAAAGACAATTCGAATTGCATTACCTACTAGGGCTAATTTTAGCAGCTGCAACTAGTTAACTGAGAGTAGAGTTCACAGAAAGTCTGTTAGTCAATAATTGTCATTGATGAAATATATATTGCTGAGCTCTCCTAGTAAATGTCACCATGAAGACTTACTCTCCTAATGAATGTCACCATGAAAAACAAAAGCCATTCTGTCCTACTATCTCCAATTCTGCACTAATTTAAGATCAGTCACATTAAAAAAATATATTTTTCATCATCCTAGAGACATATTTTCATAGTGAGCTTCATACCCTCAGAAAGAGGAAGATTTTCTCTTTCCAATGAGCCCTTACACGCCTTAAAAGTCCCAACGGTTAGGGAGAATGCTATGTTGCAGGAAATGTGGGGGGGAGGTCTGTTTCCGGCTGGAAACTGGGACGAAACGCGGAAACGCGTTTGGTACGGCCGTGAAACGCGTTTCCGGCCGTACCACCACGTTTCTCGAAATGGAAACGTGGCCAGTACGGCGGGAAACGCGTTTCACTGCCGTACAACCCACGTTTCCAAAAAATCTTGTGTTTTTTTAATTTTTTTGTTTTTTGTTTTATTTAATATGTTTTTTAATTGTTTTTAGGTTATAAATGTGATGTAAATTTAATCTTAATGTTTAAATGTAATAAATTATAATGTATCATTAATACTTTATGATTGCACATATATATAATAATTTTTAAATATATTTATAATATATAATTTATATATATATATATTCGCGTTTCCCCATTTCCAAAATTTGGGGAGGTCGTGTTTCGTATTGCTTCCCGTTTCGGAAACTCGTTTCCGTTTCCCCGTTTCGTGCAACTTAGGGAGAATGTGAATTTTTAAATTAGAAATACATAATTTAGTTTTCGAGCTGACCTGAACTAAGCCCACTCATGTTGACCTATTTGTAGAGACATGTCTCTTCGTTCATCATGGCAAAAACACTATATATTAGGCATACGTATTCATTCTTCAATCCTCATTTTCGATCAAACATACAGAACAGTGAAATATAGTTCACATCTTGTGAACTCTAAGGAAGGAGACCATAAATATAAAGAAGAAAAGAAGCACGGAATTTAAACTGAAGGGATTCTACACCTTGACAGGCTTGTTTTGTTTTTAAACAAAGACTCGGATCTCCTGAACAGACATTGATATCTCTCAGATCGGTGGAAGCAAAGTTGGTTGGAGGACAAGGCGTGAAAGAAAGGGCTGTTCTGGGAATATCTATCTTCTGTTACAGGTAGGAGTTATCACAAAGGCTGACTGCAGACATAAGGGAAGAACTGAACCTCAGATTTACTGCAGGGCTGTTCCTTCCTCAGACTTACTGCAGGACTGCACCTCGGATTCATTGCAGAACTGTTCTTTCCTCCATCTCTTTGCAGGACAGCAACTCGGATTTGAAGATTAATCTCAGATGTGGTGCATTGCAGTAATCCCGATCATCTTCAGAACTGTTGGCTTGGATTTCTCTGCGGATCTGTTAACACAGTGCAGTGGACTCTCGGTGATAGCTTCTATACTCTTGACACAGTGCAGCTGTTCTTTCCTCGGTCTCTTTGCAGGACAGCAACTCGGATTTGAAGATTAATCTCAGATGTGGTGCATTGCAGTAATCCCGATCATCTTCAGAACTGTTGGCTTGGATTTCTCTGCGGATCTGTTAACACAGTGCAGTGGACTCTCGGTGATAGCTTCAATACTCTTGACACAGTGCAGTGAACTCGGACAGTGCTCCATGGTCTCATCACCTATCAGACAGCAGTACCTTTAAACGTTGAACAGTGCACGTAACTTTTGAATTGATTCTTTACACAGATTTATGTGACAGTGATTCAATCACTGTGAAAAGAATGACAGAAATCATTGTGATTTTTTGAGCAATGAACAAGTATATTTGATGGATAGTGGACAGTGAAGTAAATCAAGGACAAGTACACAGCAAGGCCAAAGTGTTTTTTTTTTTGAAGTGGTGTAGACAGTGAAGAATATGCCAAGAACATTCAAGTAAGCACTTTGCACATTCTCTATTAAGCAACAGGATTGGTGTCCTTGGAGTTGGTGCTCCTAAACGCAAGGTTGGAGCCTTGAATAAAATAGGGTCGAAGCCCTAGAGGTCGGAGCCTCATCAAAGTCCAAGTTGGTGCTTGGCAACATTCATCATTTATTGTATTCAATCTTTTCTATATTTAATAAAATCATTATTATACATTTCTCTGATTAAATTGTGAAGAATCTAACTGGTAAAAATAACAATTCAAAAGAAATGCTGATTCACCCCCCTCTCAGTGTTTCCAACAAAGTCAACTATCCAACCTAATTCATAACTATCTCTATTCTAGAACTAGAGATCAGTTAAGTGACAGACACTAGAGTTAACTCCACTAGATAGCTAATTTTAGCCATCAACTAGTCCACAACTCACTGCACGTCATCTGACTCGAATTAATTGACAATAACTCAGTGATAGGCCACATCACACATGTTAACAGTCAACTAACTCAAGCATCTATGAGATTGAATTCGAATTGGCATCTTTGACTAAGGCACAAGTCAAAGAAGCCATTCCTTGCTACAATTTCAACACTTTCCAATTTGCATAGATAAAATTCTTGAATTCAGCTTCCTGAATTCTAGTAAGTTGTTTTTGAGATTTCTTCATTGTCAAGCCCTATAGAAAAGGCATTTTATCAGTGAGTGTATTCTGATGCTGCTAAATCTGTTGTCTGAGTGGCTTGCATGATAAAGTTGCCTATATTTGATTTGTCTTGTCTATTGTCCTTGCGTAATAATTCTCTAAAATCCTTATTTTATTCACAGAGGGATATCATGGGGTGATGATTCATTGGCTCTGGTGTACGAGTCATGGTATAAAACAAGGCGCACACGGACATGGGTAATATCTCCAGCTGATAGAGAAGGGGCTCGTATATTATTTGACAGGTCATCAGAGGACGTGTATTCTGATCCAGGCTCACCAATGCTTCGGAGGACCTTGTTAGGAACTTATGTTCTTGCAAAGATAAAAAAACAAGACGGAAGTACATATCTCTTGTTGAATGGGAATGGGGCAACACCAGAAGGAAATGTTCCTTTTCTTGATCTTTTAAACATGTGAGTTTCCTAAAATTCAATTCTGAATTTTATTCTAAATTGATTGATATTTTTTGGCATGTGGGACTTTGGTAGTAGTTTTTGTTGAGTTTTGTATGAATATGTTGAAATGACTGCTTGTCCATAGAAACACAAGTGAAAAGGAGCGTATATGGGAAAGTGACAAGGAAAAGTACTACCAGTCAGTTTCTGCTTTGATGTCTGATCAGTACGATGGTGATATGGAGCTCAACAAACTGAAAATTCTTTATTCTAAGGAGTCAAAAACAGAAAATCCACAGTTTTTCTTGCAGAGCTGGCCAGATCAAAGAATTACTCAAATTACAAATTTTCCCCATCCATACCCTCAACTCTCTAACTTGCAGAAAGAGATGATTAGATACAAACGTAAAGATGGGGTGCAGCTTACTGCAACCTTATATTTACCTCCTGGTTATGATGCTGCGAAGGATGGACCTCTTCCAACGTTGGTATGGTCTTACCCGGGAGAATTTAAGAGTAAAGATGCAGCTAGCCAAGTGCGTGGTTCCCCCAATGAATTTGCTGGAATAGGTTCAACGTCACCGCTTTTATGGTTGGTTAGAGGGTAAGTAGTATGTTATTCAGTATATTCATTAATTTTGTTATGTACATTTGCAGGTGTGTGATGTACTTATTATCTATGCTATTAGATCCTTTTACATCTAGTGCTAAACATGGATCCTATCCTTTAAAAATCCTTGGATACATAGAGGATTCAGGTCTTCAGATCCATTTTTTGATTTGATCATAGGGTAGATAAATTGAAGATGAATCGTGTGAAAAATCTTTTCAACTATAGATGACCTATGATGTATCTCAACTTCAATAAAACTTAAGATAAACACAAGAAGCAGAGAAAATAAGGAATGACAGAAAGAAAAACTTCAACATTAGGTCGAAATTACAAAAAGCTCCTAAAGTTATTTCTGAAGGCTATTAAACGGCATTATAATCTGTCCAGGCTTTCAAATTCTAATGATAAAGTTTATGTTATTTTTTATTTGTAGATGTTCGGTATATTCATATATGTTTTTTCAAAATCATAATCTTAACAAATCCTCAAATCTTGTTATTTTGTGAATTTGGTGCTGCAGTACCAAATTTGCATTTGCATCCGTTTCTTGGTTAAACTTATTTTTGAAATAATATATCTTGATCTTTTATTATATATTTACATACATTGTGAGAAGTACAGTTATTAAGACAAAATAGTGGTAAAGAAGATCTAAATAAGCTTTCAGGCTTTTAAATAGTTCCCTGGTTCATGGTGTTTGTCAGGCCAGGGTAACTCCAGGCTTAATGAGCGAGAGAAAACTGAGATATTATTCATTAGGTAATCTACATATATATATATACAAATAAAACGGATCAGTTCATCTTCTGGATGACTGTCCGGTTCACCCATCCGTTTCGGATTAGGTGT
>APFE031442973.1:0-10292 GCA_000404065.3 Pinus taeda
AGACCCTGGATCAAGTTTCCGCCATCCAGGCTGCGAGGAATTTTGTATTCATTATACTATGGACTATTCATAAACAGATGGATGCATCCATACTGTGTCCACATCTGTCTGTACTTATGATGTGTTACAAGATCATTCCTATATCGGAGCAGTAGTTAGTCTTCTAGTCAGTTTTTAGTCTCTTAGTCAGTTTTTATCTGAGTATGGGAATGCCTACCTCAGCGATGATATAATCTCATATATATATTTTGCATTGAATGTTTTTACAGGTTCCAACCGGGCTCTCCACAAGATGATCCTTGAAATGATAAAGTACTTCACTCTTCCTAAATGATAAACGAAATCCTCATCTACTACAGACTTCGCACTTTAGGGGGAAATCTGTTACACAAAAATATAGTCACCATGACTATTTGCAGTCAGTATGGGTCTATCATCACTTATATTGTCCTCCTAAGCAAGTCTCAGATCTCAACTCTTCTTTTCAAGCTTTGAAAATGAGAGAAAGACATTAAAAATCAATAAAGCTCTGGTTCCGCACTTTCTCTCACTTTTACCTGCAGGCCCACATCCTTTGTTCATGTTACCTGCGTATTTGCATGCTCTGTCTATAAAGGGGTGGGTGCGTACCCCTATGAAAGTAAAAAAGGCACAAGTTTATTATAAAAAAACTCACTTTGGGTTAATTCTAGATGATTCTAGAAGGAATTTTGACGTGGATTGTTTGCTCCAAGGTGGTTCATGCATCCCAAAATAGAAGGAGCTAATCCCTTGATAAGAGGAGCTATCCCTTTGAAGGAGGGCTTTATCCCTTTGAAGGAGGACCTAGTAATTTCCCTCCATTGCACTATAAATTAAGGCATTGGGCTGGTTGTTGGAGAGGTTAGAAGCTGAACATTTTTAAGGGTAAATGCTGGTGGAATTAAGACTTCCTAGTTAAGCTTGAGAGGAGAGATCACATGCCTTTTGGCTTCATCGGGAAGTGAGTGAAACTTGTCAAAGTAGAGGAGACTGATTGCTGGACCCTGGGAGGAGCTTGTACAGCATCAAGGCACAGGTTGTAAAGTTCTTCTTTGATTTGAATTAATACAATCAAATTCATTTTTCTCAACAAATTGTCTTATGTGGTTTGTTTCATAAATTCCTTGATCATTATGATGGATATGCTTTATGACATTGGCTTTTCAGGTTCTATTTAATTTGTTTGCTTGTTTGTGTTTGCAGACTTGCTACAAGGGAGCTCATTTGGATCAAAGGAGCGAGGCTTCCACAAACTTGGATTAGACCCAAGGTAGGCCTAAAGCACTTGTTTTCCTTTGTTTTAATTGAATATTTAGAGAAAGATAGTTTTTGATTGGCTTGCTTTTCACTTGATATCTTTAGATACTAGGGAGATCGAGCTTGTCCGCAAAATCGACTCATTCCGTGTGACACTTCCCAAAGCCCTTTATTCCCAAAACCCTAAGACTTAGGTGTTCTGTTTGCATAGGCTCCCAAAACCCCTAACCTGTAATAAAATTCCCTATCCCAAATCCCATCACATTCCAACTCCCTGTAATTTCCCCTAAGCCATAAACCGCTTCCCTCATCTCTCTGAATTTCCTCACACCACTCCTAACTCCCCATACCTATATTCCACTATTATTTCATCTCCCTAGGGTTATAGACATTAAGACACCATGGCAAAAGAAGAGAATAGAAATTATAGTGTGGATGAAGATAGATTGGATGAGGAAGATAGACAATAGAGAATGACATACAAAGGAGGATGACAAAACACTATGCCAAGAGAAACAAGATTGTAAGGTCAAAATTTAAGAAAGGCCAATGCAAAAATTGAAACCCTAAAAATGAAAAAAGAGGAAGGAAGACTTGATATCCTTGCTGAATCCCCAATCCATGCATAAACCACATGATCAAAAATCATTTCACCAATTTTGAAAAATTTTGGGGTAATTTTGAATTTTTTGTGTTTTTCAAGAAATCATACACAATTTTATGACAACTAGAATGCCAGGGGCGCATCGCCAATTTGTTTGAGGCACTTTCTGGCCAAATGAAGACCACCAGTGGATGCACTATGATGAAAAAATGCAGGAAAACAATTTTTCTAGGCTTGGTTTGCACAACTGGCAGGTGAAAAGGTGAAAAAACACACAAAAAATCAATGTTTTGCCTCCTTTTTCATCTTGGCACTGTGCACTGAGAAGTCTTGGGAGAATCAACTCTTGGAGGGACAAATGAATTCCATTCTGCAAACTAAAGGTAGATTTGGAAACTAGACAAGACATGCTTTCCAATGAGCTATCCTAGGCTCAATTTGGACATTGGGAAGGTATTCAAAACTTGACTGCAAGATGGATGACACGTTTGACATAGAGATGGCGCGTTTGACACAAAGATGGTGCGTTTGATAGTTTTCTAATTTTTCACTGTTTTTTTCTCCATATTTGATTTTCATCTTGGGAAATCAAGTTTTTTACTTATGTAATTTATGATGTAAATGTAATTATGGTGTTTTTACTTTTACCTAGGGTAAATGCATTAGGTAAATGGACTCAATGAGGTGAAATGAATCAGTTTCATTGTAATTAGGGATGAGTCACTTTGACCACCCTATACTCTAGCTATCAGTTCATATTTTGGTGGAACTACTCCTCCTCTCATGGATTTGACCATTGAGGCTAGGAGGAGTTTGTTTGAGGCCTATATCTTGTATTTTTTAGTCTTTTCAAAGGGGGGACTCAGTTGGATGTTGTAGTATTGATCAGGGACACTAGTGTAATTAGTATTTGGCAGAAATTTAATGAATGAGTTGCAACTATTTTGATGGAATACCTGTGGTATGGCATTTTGACATATTTTCTTCTTATTTTGCATATGATTTGTACTCTCATGTTTCATTTCACTTCTATGATATGTTGATTTTCAAGTTGATGAGCAGAACACATCTTACATGCTTTGTTTTGGGGAAATCTTCATAATTTGTCCATTTTCTTCAGTTTAGAAAGAATACATGCTTGTCTTGCTCTTTCTAGGACCTCACCAGTTTGATCCATCTCACTCAAGAACCTTAAATTATTTGAGTGTCTACCTACCTTTCTCCATTAGATGTCTACAATCATACCCTTATTTTCCTTGACCTAGTCTTTTTTACCTAATCCTCATCCAACAACCCAATTTCAAACAATCAAACCCTTATTTATATCATAACTAGCCTAAAACCCTAATTAATCTAGCCCTCTTGGCTGTGATTTTGTGGAGAGAACCCTCTCCAGCTTGGTAGGGCTAGCTACCAAGCTAAAAGGTTGGTCTGTGGTTACCTTAACTGGACTCTTCCTTAGCCTTGGAGATCCGAAAGAGTGATAACACTGGCCACCATTGTTTGATGATCATTGGGAGCATTCAAAATTTGTTCCTATTTTGGTCCTCCTTCTAGGGTTTCCACTTGCCTTTTGGGTGAATGAAATATTTTAAGATACTATGAATTCTATCGACGCCTATGTAGCTCATGATTCTTCTTATCTTTCTTAAGGGGAAATTGTTACAACTCATTTGAGGAATGGTCTTCCAGAGGATATGGATCTCGGTGGGGAGGAAGGTTTTATATAGGATTTAGACTATGGAGGATCCCTTTTCAGCACCATCATTGTCACATAGTAAAACATTGCTTTTTTATCCCTTTGACAGAGGAGGGAGATGAAGATTTTATTTGGGACGACTCTTTTCCAAACAACATAATGCCTTGATTATGTGGGGAGATCGACAAACTTCCCAAGTGATATGAAGAGCTCATGTCTATTGCGCAAATGCACCCATTGGATCCTATGATGGTGGATAGTGGATTACAAGTCCCCTCTTAGTGTCATGGTCCAAGTACTCTCCATGTTTCTTCCCATTTCACATCTAAGATGTTTAATCATAACATGGACCGTTCTACTTATGTTTCTCTTGTTTCCTCCATTATATGTTCACTTTCTACTCCAACATTTTCCTCTTCGAGTCTTCTTGGTTTCCCTCCACAAGTTTAGTGCTTGTTTTCCCAGGTGGTGAGTGACTTCTCTTCTCCAATCATTTATCCATCCAACTCTCCATCCCACTTTTCTAAGGGTGGATCTTCCTCCTATAATCTTCATCCTCATTATAAAGGAATTTTCTAGTATCCTCCCATTGCAAGTCTAGGTCAACTTCAAAATTTATGTTCATACCATCAGGACAGGGGGGAATCAAATATAACAAAATCCATGGAGTGTGCCAAGGTTGATATTGTCAATGGTAGATAATCTTTGATTCAAGGGGCCCTTAGAGTAGTAGTTTCCCCTCTGTATGTGCTAAAATGAAAATTATTTCTTTTAATTTCTAGGGCCTTGCAAGTCTCCCTAAGAAACTTTTCCTCAAATGAATTGTCAAATCTAATCATCCAGATATCCTCTTTCTCCTAGAAACCTTTCGTATCTATAATTCCATTACTTGATTCCAGGAAATTCCGTTTGGTGGTTGGGGTTTATTTTTATCTGGACACCTATGGTCATTCGGGTGGCTTAGAAATTAGTTGGAACATGAAAGTTGTTAAGTTAATCAACTCTTGAAACATTGTTTTAGGTTTATGCATTGAAATATTTTTTCAAGGAATTGGGAAGGGATTTTGCTAAATGTTTACATCCCCAATCAAAATCGAAAGGAATATTGGGAATATTTCTTCAAAAAACCTTTATTGAAATCCCCTCCTTAATCATTGGAGGACACTTCAATTCTTCTTTGGGTTCATCGAAATCCTTGAGTGATTGAGTTTCAATATGACTCTTGTTTTATTTTATTTATTGATTCTCTCACTAGCGAATATCTTATTGATGTGGATCCTATCAAGTTGAAGCCTACATGGGGAAATACAAGATCGAGGTCAGATCAGATCACCAAGAGACTGGATTGTTTCTTAGTGCTTGAAATCTTCATGAATCAATTTGTCTTTATCAAACAATGGGTCAATGTTCGTGGGATTTCAAATCATTCCAAGGCTATCTTCATTGAAATTAAAGGAGCCTCTCAAAACATGTGATTCCATTTATAATGAACTCTCATAGGCTCAAAGTTGAATTTTTTTTTGGATATGTTTAAGGAGAAATGGACCCCTTTCGACCCTCCATGGGTGCCTCGACAAGGAATTTTTTCCAAAATCCTAAAGTGTATTGAAAAGAAAAATAAAGAATGGACCTTGGTTAAAAATCAGGCTGAGTTAGCAGAATTGAGAGAGATTGAAAATCAGCTACAGGAAGTCTATGATCCAGATGAGGGAGGCTATGGATCGGCTGGCTCCAAAGATGATCTCTTTCGACTTGAATCCAACAAACAAAAAATATTAGAAAACCAGGAAGCCAAATGGAGATTGAAAAGAAAAGCCATTTGGCTTGAGAATGAGGATAAATATACAAAAAATTCCATGCTTTCGCAAAAGGGCATAAAATGGGAAGCATATTGGGTCTCTAAGAGATCGGGACAGTCAGGTGTCCTCTCCTTAGCTGACATTGGGAAGAACCACTTTGGACATCTTTTTAAAGCCTAGAAATAAGCTACTAATTTGAAATGAAAAATTGAAGGTTTCTTGAAAAGGTTTACAAGCTAGTTTATGTCTTGTGGGAAATGGATTGAAATTGCAAAAGCACATAAAATTATTAAACTTAGTTAAGTTTTGCAGAGTTAAACAGATAAAAATAGATAATATGCAATATCACAAAACAACAATTTGATCCTAGTTTACATCTTCAAGTCCAGCTTCCAACGTTGGTCCTTTTACATTATATGCTCAAAATGTCAATTACAACAACATACAATGCCCAAATCACAAAAATAATGTTTTCATTGTGTCCAGAACACCCAAAAGCCTCTATGTAGGCTCTTCTTGGGCTTAAAAAGGTTGAAAATTGCCAAGTTAGGCCTTCTTCTCCATTTCCCTATTATATGTTCTACAAATTCACAAAACTAGCTAAACTGGCAACAAATTCCCTTATTGGCGGATCTGTCAGGCAATAATTTGACATGGTTTCGATGCTAATTCCATCATTGATTGTGAAAAATGTCAGAATATTAGTTAGGCCCTACTCCCTATTCCTATGCCCCCCTATTAGTAACATGGCGTATACCAAAGGCCACTAGCTCCCAACACCTAGTCATATGTTCGTTCTAGGAACCACAAGTTAGGCATGAGCAGGGTGCCATGTTCCTACCCCTCCCACATGGTTCTTCGGTGCTTACATTGCAGTTAATGGGACTAAGGCTAGGGGGAAACTCCTCGCCTCCTACGCCTCGGATCTCGGTCATATTACATATCACATAACCTGGGGCTGGGCCAGTCGGGCAAGCTTGCCAACTTCACCCCCCCGAACCACTAAACTGCATTACATTAAATATAATCGACGCATAACATATATTAATAACCAATCATGTGGTATGGTAGTAAGGCGTTTCACTATTCTTCCAGAGGTCTCTAGGTCGAACCCCATCGAGGTCGTTGGAACCTTAAAAAAAATTTTGACCAATGAGCATAAGCCACATGGCGGCCTCCCATAGAGCCAAGTGGTAGCCTATCATTAGGCCACGTGGCGGCTTATGGTTGTCCCAACCACAAACACTTACCAACCAATCAAACTTTGCCAACTTGACCTGTATGATCATGCCACATGTCAGCATGGGGTTATCCCGTCTAACCACTGTACCTAAATAGTGAGGTAGCTAATGTCAGTGCCATGTCATTATAAGGCATGGCCGATCAACCTTGCAAGTTGATTATTTAGTTGTTTTCCAAAAATAGCAGAATGTGATAACTTTCACATATGATGCCAGATTGAGGAAATTCAAGCGTCATTGGATTTTTAAGGATATTTTTTATCCTTTGGGTCATTCCTCTCCACTAGAAGATTTTGGACCACCAAAATTCTATTTTTACTCATCAAGTAAGTGAGGGTACAACTCCCTCACTCTCTTGATCTCAATCCACCTTGCTTTACTTGGATTGGTGCCTTTGAGCCCCATTCAAAGATACTCCACATTGCAACTACGTGAAGTCCTCATCCTCCTATCAAGAATTGAGTCTTCCCGCAACTCGTTTAAATATTCAAGAGAAAAATCTTCTATAGATGAAATATGAACATTCTCTTCATGATCATTAATCATTGGAGGCTCATACAATCTCAAGTTTCCACATTCACAACATAATAAATTTGCATGTAAGGTGGAATCTAATTGGAAAGCATTGTTACCAATCTTCTCAAAGATTTTGAAAGGACCATATCTGATTGTCTTGAGATTTTTCACTTCACTTTGTAGTCTTTCCTTGCTGATGTACATCCAAACTTGATCTCCCACTTGGAAATCACAATCAACTCGATGCTTGTCATGCCTTGATTTGTACATTATTTTGCTTTTCTCTAGCCACTCTTGTACTCTTTGATGCACTAGCTGATTTTTTTTAATGAAATGATTGGCTTTGTCCACATCACTATGCCCATCTACTGCAATATATTTACCAAAGATGAAATCCAAAAGAAACTTCAGCAAATAACCCCAACAAGGTTTAAATGGAGATACTTTCATAGATGAGTGCTTAGCATGATTGTAGGCATGTTGGATTTAATGAAAATTCTCATCCCAAAGTTTAGCATGATTATCACAATATCCTCGAAGGATATGCACTACTTTTTTGTTTACCACTTTTGTGTAGATGTCAGTTTGTGGATGAAATGTGCTTCTCTTCTTCAACTTGGTGTTCATGAGTTCCCATAAACTTGACTAAAACTTCTCAACAAATCTAGAACCTTGATAAAAAATAATATAAGTGGGTAACCCAAAGTGAACCCACACATTTTTGGAAGAACATATTTGCAGTTTGTTCAGCTATAACATGTTTCTTACATGGCGTCAACGCACACATTTTGCTGAAATGATACACAAAAACATATAGATAATCATGACCTTTCCTAGAAATTGATAGTCCCCCTACAAAATACATAGAAATATTTTCCCAAGGATGAGAAGGAATAGGAATTGGAGAGTACAGACCCAATTTTCTATTGCTAGGCTTGCTAATAGCACACATAGAACATCCTTTTACATATCTTGAAACAATTTTATTCATGCGAGGCCAAAAACAATAGCTTTGAATTTGTGCAATTGTTTTGGCTACATGAAAGTGATGAACAATAACAGAAGTGTGGGCTTCGCTTATGACATTGATTATTTCACCTTGTGAAACACATAACTTTCCAATATGATACAACAACTTGTTATGAACACGATAATCCAACTCTTTGACATGATTTCATTGACTCAAAGTTGCATAAACACCTTTAAAAACTTCATCTTGAGCATATTGTTCGATATAAATTTCATGCATAATTGACTTATGCTCAAGAATGGCAGATGCATTAACAATAAGCCTTGATAACATATCAACAACTTTGTTGTATATACCTTTCTTGTACCTCATTACTGATGCAGAAGCATCCTGCTTCAGAAAATCATTGTATATTTGGTTCACTTAGTGGGTGTGATGTTTTTAATTTATTTGTATATTTTTAATAAATTGAGAGAAAAATATGTGTGTGAGGTTATAATTGTTAATATTCTCAATTATGAGAGAATATGAGTGATGATAGACTTGTAAAGATCTCATAGAGATCTTAGGGATTAGGGGATCCTAGAATATAGGAATAGTTGAGTTAAAAGTGGAATTAGAGGATTTTTAGGATTTGGATGAGAGATTTTAGGGATCAAGAGAGATATTGTTGGAGTTTGTTAAGGGATCTAGAACCTATTTGGGTTCTAATCCATTTGTATAAATTAAGAAGATCCCATGAGGCATGGACATGGAGAAGTGTGTGAGTGAGAGTGAGGAATGGGAATAATTCTCATGTATATATTTCATGAATGAATTATTTCTGAGTTTTAATGTAGGTACATATTATGTAGGCTTCAATGTTATGTGTTTATTTTTAATATTTGAGCCCCTTAGATTTGTTGCGTAATGGATTAAACCACATTCCCAAGGATTGTTTCAAAGTTGCAGTTTGTTGGCATTATGGCTATATGTTACAGATGTTGTACTTGATGGCAACACCTGTGGAAAGGCTCTCAATATGTTGGAAATTAAGAAGTACGCAGGAGAACAGTTCAGAATATGCGTACCCGTAGGTACATTGTGAAGGGACCGCGACCAGACACGTAGGTCAGCCGTTCAGAAGGTGCGTACCCCCAGTGCACTCACTTCAAGGCAGAGAAAAGTACACGTGGGGTTTCTTATGTTTAATCTTTGGTATTTAGCCGACGGTATTTGTGTTATTATGGTTTTGGCTCATGCTATTGATCCATGATTTTAGGAGGAGCTTGCCTATATAAAGCAAAGAATTTCCCTTGGCTAAGCATCTTTTGCAAATTGAATATCGTTAAGATCTGAAATATGGGTTTTTGTTCAAAAGCTTGATCTATATGAAAGTGAAGTGAAAGCGAATCTGTGAGGGTGATCTCTCGAGCGCATGATCAGATCTGTAGATCTGACAGTCTGGGTTATTCTTGAAGTCTTGAAATTATCTATACCCGCAGGCACGCAAGTGCAGTGAAAGAAAAGCGCGGAGATACGCAGGCATAAAAGCGCTGTAGCTGCGGAGGTACGCGGCGCCACAGAAGGCGCAGCTACGGAGGTGCGCGGCGCCACAGAAGGCGCAGCTGCTTAGGTACGCGGCGCCACAAAAGGCGCAGCTGCGGAGGTGCGCGGCGCCACAGAAGGCACAGTTGCGGAGGTGCGCGGCGCCACAGAAGGCGCAGCTGCGGAGGTACGTAATGCCACAGAAGGAACAGCTGCAGAGGTGCGCGGCGCCACAGAAGGCACAGGTGCGGAGGTGCGCGGCGCCACAGAAGGCGCAGGTGCGGAGGTCCGTGGTGCCACAGAAGAAGAGTACGTACTTGTACGCAGGGATTACATGGGTGAAGCTGCGTACTTCTCTTGAAATCAATTTAGCTGTCCATGTTTATCCTTGCTGTGTTCTGGGTGTTGAAGTGATGTCTGGTTTCTGGTATTATGATCTGATAACAGTAGTCTGAGAAGTGTTTGATTATGTTCTTAACGACTCATCTTTATGTGATCTGATGGACTAGATCTGATTGATCACTCTCATTGTATATGTATTGATCTGGTTGAATGGGTGATTTACTTGTACTTGATGATCATTTGATGTTTATGGATCCAATTTGAAAATTTATGAAAAGTGGTCCTTGAAAGAAAAGAAGTAGGGGGTTGTAGCTCC